>UESW01001391.1:435388-479453 GCA_900491605.1 Calamus simplicifolius | reverse complement strand
CATAATTACCTCCCATTATTATTTAATGGTGGTAAGGAATCCGATCTTCCTGGTTTTCTTTGGACTGCACGGGAGATCTTCCTTTCTTAACGATCTCGATTGATCTTCCCTTTGATCTTCCCTCTTCCTCTCGATGGATCGGTCTTCTAATCAACGAGCTCTCGCATTCAGATGGTGTATGCCTTCATGATTGCTCTTGATCAGGGACTCAATTCCAATGCCTCTGCTTTTAGGTTTCTCTCTTGAGAACCTTAGGATCTCTCTCGAGAACCTTGTTCTGAAACTCGAGAGAACCGTGTTATGAAACCTTAGAGAACCGTGTTATGAAACCTTAGGATGGGTTCCTATTTATACCCATTTCCTTCAACGCATGCCCCATCAAGCGAGCGTTTAGGAATTAAAGGAGGGGGGCTGTTATCACTTTAATGGGGGTTGTTATCACTTTAATAGGAGATACGTTTGGTCAATAAAAATTAGGACCATTATTAAGATCGGTTACTACACATGTCTCTCACGTGTTAAAAAAAATGTAATTCCAACAGAAATGCTTTTATGATCTAGCCTGGAAATGTTCCCTCCTTTGGTCGGTTTCTCGGTTCTTTCTTTTTCAAGAGTTCTTTGCCTGGTAATTCTTGAAAGCACTTCAAGAGAGGCGAAGAAGCGGTGATGAGGTACGGGATCGTTCTCCAATACGCGTAGCTTAGAGTATCTTGAGCCCCTACAATTTGTTTTTTATTTAACCTAAGATTTTCTCTTGAATTGATGTGAAATCCCTAGATTAATTCTTCGGTGATTATTATGATCTGTGATGCCTCTAGTTTGGTAGACTTGAAGCGCGGTTGACGCTTTCATGCCCCGTGTTCCGCACCGCAAATGACTTGGCTCAATACTCTCTCTCTCTTATTTCATTCTTTTCTCTTTTTCTTTTTCTTTTTTTGATGAAATGATGGATACTTAAACAGGTTGCTGAAAGGGATGCCGTTTTATTATGTTGGAAGATGGTTTCGTTGCCATTGTTTTCCTGGTATTTCTACGTGGATATTTTGATGTAATCAACTGTAATCATGTTCCTAGAATTCAGTTGTTCTAAACTACATTTTGAATCTTTTGCAGTCCATGTTCTTATCCCTCCCTCTTTGTTACTTTGAATGTAAATGATGTAGAATCTATCTATTGATTTCATTCCCTCTTCCAGACCTGTTACAGCTCTGGCTTTTAGGGTCACGTCACATAATTTAAGTTAATTCTTGGGTTTAAGGATGCTCTAGAGTTTAGAAAGGTTGATGACATAGTAATGCTTATTAGACCAAGCGTTTCCATAAGATAGTATGCAAAAATAATTCTTCAAGGAAATTATTGCTGGGAGTATACGCGCAAGACCCAGTTCTCTAGTATGCTGCAAGTGTATGCCAATATACTAAATCTCAAAGATTATCTGGATCCTCACATATTTAACACAAGTAGCAAGATAATGAGATGATCATTATTATTCAGCTTATAAACATGAGACCAGACAAACTGTTCATAGGATGCATGAAACCTTACAGCTAAAGACACGAACTCAGACACAAACCTTTCTGTTCATGGGAGCAACAGAAGAAAGCTTATTTTGCAGGCAAACTGGTTTGCAGTCAAACACACAAACTTATACACAAACGGACCAAGATCTACTTGAACAAATCCAGAGTTTTTGGCTCAGATGTGCCACTTGCTCTAACATAAGGACGGAAGCCACGATTGCCAGAAGATGATCCATTGGAGTTAAGCAACTCTTGGGTTCGGAAATTGCCAAACCCTTTTGTTCCAGTTTCTCAGAATCATCAGGTGGTGCCTGGAAGCAGGGTATATCATAGATAGACATCCGTTTAGTTGGTTCGCTCCTTACATATTGTCCTAACTGAGTCCTGGGACTGGCAACAATATAGGTTGGTAGGACTGCAACCATACCATAATCCCTTTCACCAATAAGAAATGGATTGAAGCTTTGGTTTGGTTCCACACTTTGGCTTGCAGTTGATGTCAAAGTGTTCTTGTTTCCCACTAAGAATTTTGGGATGCCTACCTGAGGGAATGGTCTAAGAGGTTTATCAGTGTCCAACTCACTTCTAGGTTCTTTATTGAGGTCGAAACCAATTTGTCATTGATACCAGCAGAAGGATAAAGGTTGCCACCTGTTACTGAAGAAACTGTGTCAGTAGTTGGAGAGAAGTGCATATCTCTTGCAGCAATGCTGGGATTTGCATCTCTGCAGTTGCTAGGGTTGCCTGAACAGCTGCCAAACTGGGAGAAGAAGCTAGAAGTGCAACCAGGTGTATATGGTGTCTTGTCAAACTGCATAGACTGGGCCTTCTCCTGTTGAGCATATTCTTGAAAGTTATGCTCTGCTGCCTGCTCTGCTTGATGGCTTGCATCCTTTACAAAATTTGTCAAGCTCTCTTTGTAGCTTGGACCATTGTCGTTCTGAGAAAATAGAAGAAAGTGCCAAGGCATCAGTTGCTATGTATAGATAAGCAGGTAGGTAGATGGAGTACTGTTGTAGCTAGATGGACTGCTTTGTTCTGAGAAAAACGATGATTGGAGTTAGGTAGGTAGATTGTGATTAGCACAGGGGTGCTATTTTGGTTGATAAGAGCAGTCTTGTGAGAGGAACAATAAAATTCTGCATTTGATAGAGTATCGACAAGCCACCTTTAAGGAGCACCTGAATTTGTAATTGTATGAGAAAAACTTCATGCCCAGGCGAAGCACAATAAGAATCTATGAGAATAAAATTTTGTGCACTTTGATATTTTTTTCCCCTCTATTCCTTGTGGATTGGTATAGCTTGGAACAACAGGCCTCTTGGCAATTAAAATCTTGCACTTCTATACTAGGTCGCTGCTCCTTGTTGATGTAAACCTAGCTTGGTCGAAGTCACTGATGGTGTCTTTTTTTGCTTCATTATGTAGAGAAAAAAATCTAATGAGTTATGAACGTGTGCTTTCTAATGGAGTAATGATCTTGATAACTAAATGTAATTTTTTTCAACAACTGAACACCATCAAAATTGCAAAATGCTCTCAGAAACATCTTTGCCTTTCTTTCTTTCCTTTTGTTAAGAAAAAAAAGCATAGGTGGGTACAGCCACCATTTTTTCATTGAAGGGATGAAATGATATGTTGCTTGATATGTCATGCATTCGAAAATTGTTCCATAAGCTACCATTTAAATAGATTTTATGAGGAATCCTAGACAGTTACCTGTATAGATGAGTCAGACTACAGATTAACAGGCTGAACTTTAGTCAAACCCTATTATCTGTATTTTGCTTTTTTGTTATTCTCAAAAAAATTTATTCAAAATTATTTGAATTCTTATGATTGTCAATTTATCACTTCCTTTTTCATAAGAGGTCATCAATAAAAAAGATCATACAACACCAACTATCAGACTCTAATTTATATGTGTGGCGATCTCTGAAAAGTTACATTTGCTTCCCTGGTCCACCTCATTTGTGTAACTTTTTATTTAAGAACGAGAAAGAATAAACTATTCCTTTTGTAATATGTCTTGCTTTTTAAACAGAGTATTGGGATGTGTAATCTCCATGTCAAAGAATAGCTACTTTGACACATGGACAGTTGTAACCCAAACTGCTGAACCAATAATGGCAATAACAACAAGCTAAGTCTATCCCACCAGTATAAAGTAGGCCATGGGGCATCACCAAAATCATACTTCAACAAGGATCAAGAGATCTTGGCCCTTGGTCTGGAAACATTTAGAATCCATTAATGGGAAAACTTGAAGCAAATTCGCAGATATGCGGAAACTAAAGGCATGATCTTCGCAGTGTTATTTTTTCTTTTATTTGGGAACAATTGGAGTTAAGGAGTTTGTTTGTTGAAACTTACGGTAGCAGTAAATAGCAGATAGTGGATTGCAAGTATGCATTCTGTTAACTATTCTACAGGGAAAAAAAACAAAGCTTCTAGCAACAAGATCATGCGAATGGAAATAGTATTAAGAATACAAGGATGTTAGGACTTACATAAACAAGCTGCACTGGTTGTTTGTAAACTAGTGAAACTATTGGTTCACTGGACTCATTTCCAAGATTGTAAGTTTGTCTCCTTTCATCTGTGGAAAGATTAAAACATTTACAGAGTTTGCAAAGGATAACCAAAAATTTAATCGAATCAGACTTCATTGACATTTATAATGACTAAACTCTGGGTTTGCATATTCAATAAAATATTTATTGGGAACATAAACAGCAAAAGCTTATGCTCTTTTGGTATTGGTACGTTGATGCATCCATCCATCCATCCATACATATGTAAAATTATGATTACAAGAACATATGCATATTCAACCAGGGACTTGTGCAGTGAAATCTGACAAAATTATGTTTCATTTACTTTTAGTTGCTTCTTATTAGATGCCATCTGTATGAATGAAATTCTTATTGCCTCCTCTATAATAAGGTCTTGACATAGCCCTAGTTTGAGGAGTTCTCATAAGGGTTAGGTTCTGATTCAAAGATAGGATTCTTCTATTTGATGCAACATTTATTTCCATGCCACTCTGATTAATGTCACTATGGATCCTAGGATGTGAGCTACCTTGTGGACCATGTGGTTGGGCAGCATTACTCAAAGTCCTGACATTGCCATCTTTTCTTGCTTCCTCTGCAGTATTGAAAAATGTTTGCCTCCATGTCGATAGTTTTTCATAACTTGTCTGGTTGTTCTTCAGACTTTCATGACCGAGTTGTACTGCACTTTGCAATTCTCCTACCTACAATGTTGAATGTTCCATTTCAGTTAATGAGGCAAACATAGTGTAGTGATACATGTGAATATTTGTGTTTATGAAATTAAAATACTTTTAATTCTAGGTAGTGATACATGTGCAAGACTTACCTGTTGATAAGTTGTAGCATCTGAGGCATTAGGTCTTGCCTTGTGAAATACTTCACCATGATGGTTTGGACCAAGCTGTGTGGATGCTGCGGTTCCTGCAAGCAACAACACCCTTATAGTAAACCAAAGCAAGTAACTGACATGATTGGAAATGCAACCTTGATCTAGCTAGACCAGGATTCCTTGGTTGTGACCTCATTAGAAACTATTAATATTAGAGCCAAATATGGTGATACTGAGTGAAGTGAATTCATGGCTAGTTGTTGCCTCAACAAAATGAGTAAATCTCCGTTTTCCTCAAAGAAGCACTCTATAATGCTGGAGAGAACTTGAAAAATTTATGAAACAAATTACCTCATAAATTTTATCTGGTGCACATTCTTCTTTTTTATTTTTCTGCTCTTCAAGGGCTATTAATCTAGCACTTCTCCTGCGACTCCCCTTAGTCATTGTGGTATTAGCTTGTTTCCCTTCAAAATAAATAAGAAAAAAAAAGATAATCAGATATTTACTTTAAAGAAAAGGAAAGAAATTCCAATTACTGATTCATGCATGACTTCCTAATTAAGATAAAACATTGTTAATGAGTTTTTCAGTTACACATTTATTTATTTATTTTCATTAACCTTTCTAGGTTCTTATTTTGCATGGTGTCCACATATAGAAAAAAGAGAGCACTAATAGATAGAATTGCACGGACATGATTCTATGTAGGAAGGGGAACATATATAAAACAAAATAATTTATTCATTTTTAGAAAACATTTGATTGTTAACCAGAAAAGGTTGACTTGAGGCATCAATCATCACATCTGCTCCGCAAGAAAAATATAACTCTTAGCTTCTCTTGGCAAGTAATTTCTTTAAGGATTGAAGACCTGATCCCAACATATTTGTACCAGGCGTGCTGTATGAGACTCGTAGGGAATTGGGTCATGGAATGGTTTTGTTACTTTGTTTCTAGCAGGTTTTGCTTGGGTCAAAAACAGCTTAGATACTTTCTCTTTTTTTCTTCTAAGCTATTTTGCATTCAATCAGGGAAGAGAAAGTGAGAGAGGGAGAAAGAGAGCAAGGGAAGCTAGGAGAGCTTAAATCTGGCTGATTAAATATAGATTCAATTGATTTTAAGCCTGCAAGAGATCAGGATAAAGATAAAATGGTTATTCCTTTATATTTTGCCAAAAAAATGGCCAAAAATCATAAATTCAAGAAAAATCTTGCCAAAATATTCCATTTAGGCATGAATTTCAGATATTGTACATTCGGCATCAACTTATAATACTCTAGAATTTTTGTATATCTTCTGTGGAACAACACAAAGAAAACAATAGAACAAAAATTGGTGTTAGTATCCCGTATGTGCACCATAAACTCAACCTATTGCATCTGTGGAGCAAAAAATAACCCTAATCGCAATATCAGCCCTAAAATAACACGCACTCAAAAGCAGATATCAAAATCAACACCACAAATGGTACCGACAACATAGCGATTTCATATTGGTCCGCCCCCGATGGCAATCGATGCTTTATTCCTCGAATTCTATATTATGCTTCGAAATCGTGAAGATCAAATTCTCATCTTAGAGAAAGGGGAAAAGGCTCTCTCTTTGTGGAACACTTCGTTGCATCATGAAATTGATGACATAGTAGAGATGTTGGAGAAAAATATGAGAGAAAGAAGGCTATAAAATATAACAAGCATTATACCAACTTCAAAATTAGACCATCAAATACCTTGGAGAATTCCTTGAAGATCCTTAGAAGTCTTTGCGCAAGTTCTCAAATGCAAATCAACCTCTGACGGTGATACGTTTGAACATTTTTGTACTGCACATATAGTACATTCTTCTGCGCAACACGACAAATGACAGCTCTTTGAGAATATCGAAGCCATCACACGTTTGAGACGTGGAGGGCGTCGACGTAAACAAGAACTTGATAAGGGCATAGTAACTGAAGTTTTTAAATGCTGTTGGAAGTGCAAGAGCCAAAGTGTAAAAGCTAGCACATACCTTAAGTGAGACTTATGGGTCATGTATGGGTCCAAAAAGTTAGTCTCATTCTAATTTGGTCAGACATGGACCTTGTAGAACTAGATGTGACATGATTAAATATGTTTAAGTAGAAAAGAATTAGTTCTTTCCTTAAGAAAAAGAGGAAAAGAATTAGCTTAAGCTTCCAAATTTAGCCCCTTAAATCTTGAGCTGACTTAGAAGAGATTTGTCCCCAATCATGTAAAAAAATCAATTGTTTGGTCATGTTTGGGTTGGATTCTTAGACCCAGCTCCATTTTTGACAAAATATAGTCAAGACAGACCCTTTCTGGCTTGACCCACTTGTAGCATTAAATGCTTGGGAATCCTGGGATTAGAATATCTATGTTGGTAGTTGTTTTACGATATTTCTACTTAAAAAAAGCGTATAACAATTGGCATTTTAGTCCACAAATATTTCTCATTTAGTTCTATCAAAAATCCATAGTTAGTAACAAATGAAATTTGATAGGGCTTCTCATCTATTGGAGTTACTATTCTTAAATTGAATAATGCATTGGTATATTTTTGAGAAGGTAAGGTGAAGAATCATACACTTATGTCATATCTAACTTAAAGCTGCTAAATTAGTACTACTAAATAAGAGCTGATGTTTTCATCCTTATTATCAAAGTTATCCACCAAAGCTTACAAAATCACAAAAAATCAAATAGATCGTCTCTTGATAAGAGCACCGACAATCAAATAACACTTCATCTCATTTGCATTCATAGTTCACAATGACAAACTGAAGCGGCATTGAAGTAGGGATTAATATAGTTTCTTGATATATAAGAATAATTGTTGGCCCAGATGGCAACCCAAGAGGGGGGGGGGTGAATTGGGTTCTTAAAAATTTAAGACTTTTAAGCAATTTAAAATGAGATGTGCAAGTGAAAGGATTAACTAATAAGCAAAGCACAAACACAAGTATATGAGAGATAGAGAAGAGACAATTAGGCACGGCAAACACAAGATATTTTTATAGTGGTTCGGTGCAACCAACACCTACGTCCACTCCCAAGACTCACTTGGGTCCACACTATAATCTCTCTAGATTACAGCCGAGTTGTTTTACAAGCTCACAACTCAAACTTGTTGTTTTCACGGGTGCACAACGAACCCAGCTGGTTTTAACTCGGGCTTACCAGCACAAAACCCTACAAGTTGTTTTTCTAGGGCTCACAACTAACCCAACACAAGCACTCCGGCTTGCAACGAGGTATGCCAACCTCCACTAATTCAATCCACAGATTGAATCAGCAAACAAATAATAAAGATTGTGTTTAACAATAAAGTGCTCCCCTTGAGCAGATATACAAATTAAGTACAAAATGATATAAGGTTAGAAAAGCCTGATTATTTTGCCGATGGTAGATGCTTGGGCTTTCTCCCTTCTTCTCTTCAACTCCTCTAGAAGTGTTGAATCACGCCTCAGCTGGATTCTTGACCGTTGAAGACTTTTGGAGTTGAGATGAATCTTTTCCCTCTTTTGAAAATCCGCAGATTTGACCTTTGGAACGCACTTGGATTTTCTTCTGGCTTTTGTGGAATGATGAGAAGGAGTAGACGAATCTTTCACTTGGATTTCACTCCTTTTGAATCTCTCTACTTTGAGCTAAAAGATTTTTCTAATAACACTCTGTTTTTCCCTCTTTTGAATTTCTTACTGAATGATTCTCAATATATCTTCTCTCTTCTTTCTTTGTTGAATGGCTCCTCTATTTATAGATTCTGAAACAATATAGCCGTTAGAAACAAAGAAAAATAGCCGTTATTCAAAAATATATCCGTTGGAGCTGATGTGTCAAAAAAAAAAATTTCCGCCCAGAAGTCGGGGAGTCGGCTCGGGACTGTGCGAGTCGGCTCGAGCAATCGAATCCAGAACGCACCAAAAAGTGGGTCTCCAGGAGTCGACTCGCGAAAGTCTGGGAGTCGACTCGTGACTTTCAGGGGTCGACTCGCGAAAAGCTGGGAGTCGACTCGTGAGGCACTCAAAAATGAGTCTTTCTGCCGTCTGAGTCGAGTCGGCTCGCACAGTCGAGTCGGCTCGAGAAAGTTCAGGGGTCGACTCGGAAACTCTCGAGTCGGCTCGGGACTGATACAAAAATCAGAAAACATTCTGATTTGCTTTGAAAATCATCCCAACCAACTTTGAAATATAAATATGACTTAGATAATGTTGATTTAACAGTAATGCTCAATTTCAAAGCATTATTAAGTCATTGATCTTTAAAAGATTGATATAGAAAATCATTTTTGAATTCATAAGTATAGCTCACTGAAACATATATTCAATTGATTCAAGAAACTCATTATATTTTTAATAGTTCATAGTTTCCAATTTGAAATTGAATATTTCATTATTAACTTAACATTTTCATAGCCTTTTAGAAAGTAAAGCAATGTCTTTTGGAAATCATCAAAATCAATAAGTTGGAGTAATTATGTTACAATAATTTCTTAAAAAATTTAAGACTTTTAAGCAATTTAAAATGAGATGTGCAAGTGAAAGGATTAACTAATAAGCAAAGCACAAACACAAGTATATGAGAGATAGAGAAGAGACAATTAGACACGGCAAACACAAGATATTTTTATAGTGGTTCGGTGCAACCAACACCTACGTCCACTCCCAAGACTCACTTGGGTCCACACTATAATCTCTAGATTACAGCCGAGTTGTTTTACAAGCTCACAACTCAAACTTGTTGTTTTCACGGGTCACAACGAACCCAGCTGGTTTTAACTCGGGCTTACCAGCACAAAACCCTACAAGTTGTTTTTCTAGGGCTCACAACTAACCCAACACAAGCACTCCGGCTTGCAACGAGGTATGCCAACCTCCACTAATTCAATCCACAGATTGAATCAGCAAACAAATAATAAAGATTGTTTTTAAACAATAAGTGCTCCCCTTGAGCAGATATACAAATTAAGTACAAAATGATATAAGGTTAGAAAAGCCTGATAATTTTGCCGATGGTAGATGCTTGGGCTTTCTCCCTTCTTTTCTTCAACTCCTCTAGAAGTGTTGAATCACGCCTCAGCTAGATTCTTGACCGTTGAAGACTTTGGAGTTGAGATGAATCTTTTCCCTCTTTTGAAAATCCGCAGATTTGACCTTTGGAACGCACTTGGATTTTCTTCTGGCTTTTGTGGAATGATGAGAAGGAGTAGACGAATCTTTCACTTGGATTTCACTCCTTTTGAATCTCTCTGAGCTAAAAGATTTTTCTAATAACACTCTGTTTTTCCCTCTTTTGAATTTCTTACTGAATGATTCTCAATATATCTTCTCTCTTTTTCTTTGTTGAATGGCTCCTCTATTTATAGATTCTGAAACAATATAGCCGTTAGAAACAAAGAAAATAACCGTTATTCAAAAATATATCCGTTGGAGCTGATGTGTCAAAAAAAAATTTCCGCCCAGAAGTCGGGGAGTCGGCTCGGGACTGTGCGAGTCGGCTCGAGCAATCGAATCCAGAACGCACCAAAAAATGGGTCTCCAGGAGTCGACTCGCGAAAGTCTGGGAGTCGACTCGTGACTTTCAGGGGTCGACTCGCGAAAAGCTGGGAGTCGACTCGTGAGGCACTCAAAAATGAGTCTTTCTGCCGTCTGAGTCGAGTCGGCTCGCACTGTCGAGTCGGCTCGAGAAAGTTCAGGGGTCGACTCGAAACTCTCGAGTCGGCTCGGGACTGATACAAAAATCAGAAAACATTCTGATTTGCTTTGAAAATCATCCCAACCAACTTTGAAATATAAATTTGACTTAGATAATGTTGTTTTAACAGTAAAGCTCAATTTCAAAGCATTCTCATTAAGTCATTGATCTTTAAAAGATTGATATATAAAATCATTTTGAATTCATAAGTATAGCTCACTGAAACATATATTCAATTGATTCAAGAAACTCATTATATTTTTAATAGTTCATAGTTTCCAATTTGAAATTGAATATTTCATTAGTTAACTTAACATTGTCATAGCCTTTTAGAAAGTAAAGCAATGTCTTTTGGAAATCATCAAAATCAATAAGTTGGAGTAATTATGTTACAATAATTTCTCAACAATCTCCCCCTTTTTGATGATGACAAAAATATTGAGTTTGTTCATGATTGATTAGTGAATTAACTTTGTTTTCATAGTTAAGTTTAGGCTCCCCCTCAATGAGGTAGCTCCCCCTATGAAACTTAATTAACTAACCCATTGTTTATCACAATCATAGACAATCATAAAACTATAAAATTCTCCCCCTTTTTTGTTATCAACAAAAAGATTGATAAACATTCATTCAAATTTCATTGACATAAGGAAATAGAGAATTCATTTCATTCAAAAAGTCTAGTACATCAAAATGTTCAATACATTGATTTCATAAAGAAAGCATAAAAACTTCAGTACAAGACAACTCTAGTAACTCAAAAATGAGTTCTTACTATTCTAGTTAGATGATCAACAATGTTTTTCATTCCTTCAGATTGAATTTTTACATAGTCCTTGAGCTTTTCATCCACAAATGTGCACGCACTCTTGATTTTATCTTGAAGCTCTGCGTTGCTCTTGGAATAAGTCTCACTATCTCCACATATATCCTTAAGTTCTTCAAAAATATTCTTGAGATCACTACTTAAGGATGCCGATGAAGATCCGATAGTGGATTCAATCTTTGAAATACGATCATCAAGAGAATAAAGTGTCTCTCTCAGATGCATAACTTATTCTCAAATTCAGTTTTAAGCTTGTCAGATTGATCTTCAAGTAAGGCTTTGAGTTGCAAGATTTGTTGATCTGAGAAGCTAGCAGAAGATGAAGTCTGAACAATTGATGGAACAGGGGCTGGAGCAGAGGTAGAAATCAAGGGGCTCGGTGGTGCAGGCGAGGGATGTCTAACAGATGGTCCTGCAGCCTCAGTGTCTATTGCTCTTTCCTCTGTCACTCCTTTCTTTCCCACTTCCCATCCTTTTGACAAACCCCATCCTATGAATAGTTGCCAGACTATAGAAATCAGTGTGTCTTAAGTTTTTCATTGGTTCATTATCTGAGATCACCACACCCTGGCTTCGAAAAATCAAAGTAAGAACCATCCCATATGGCAGACTGGATTTCCTTTTCCCTGCACAATCTGCTATATACCACAACATCATGCTTGGAAGATTGATTGGCTTGCCAGTCACAATGGCGTCCATTACAAAAACATCTCTTTCGGAAACATAATCAAATCTACCCGTTTTAGGAAATAGAATCCTACAGCATATATTGTGAAGCAATCTCAACTCTAAGGATAGCTGATTAGCAAGAATCTCTTCAAATCCAACCACATCCCTGTTCAATAATCTGGATAATGCTGGGGCGCGGTCATCAGAAGAGAAGGTTGAGGTGCCAGACAAGGGTAATTGCAATAATCTAGCCAAGATCTCGGGAGTTACAGAAATTCTTACCCCTCTCACATTGCTAATAAGCCCATGGTCTCCTCTAGACAAATTTTTGTAAAATTCTTTAACTAATGAGGGATAAGTCGGGCATTCAAGAGAGCAAACTTTCTCCCATCCCATCTCAATTAACTGTCTTCCAAAAAGAAAGCCCTCATTCTCAAATAATCAAAATCCATCTTCCTACCAGTGGTGATGATTTTATCTGCTAGTCGGTCTACCTGGGAGGACGTGGCAGCAGGAGCAGCAGCTGGAGGAGAAGCAGATTCGGTGGAATCCGAGCTTGGCGAAGGTCACGCGCCGGACGCTTGACCGTTTGCTTCACGGAGCGCTTCCTCTTGATGCCACCCGCCACGACACTAGATCCTCTAGTCTTAGGAGCCATTTGATGATTGGAGGTGATAAGAGGGATTCTAGGAGTTTTGGAGGGTTTGGAGAGAGTGTGGAGAGCGTATTTTTGATTAGGGGACGAATAGAATGAGCGTCGAGTCGACTCTGCCCTAGAAAAATCAATTTGGGACCACCTCGAGTCGGCTCGCGCAAACTCAAGTGTCGACTCGGCACAGACACAGAAAGTCCGTCCCGACATGGAGTCGACTCGCGACAGAGAGGGGTCGACTCGAGAGTTTCAAATGAAACCGGGAGTCGACTCCGATACGCGTCGAGTCGGCTCCGAGACTATTTCAGACAAAAAACATGAAATTTCTGAAATATGTCCGGAAAATGATCATAAAAATTGATAAATAATCATTGGATATGAGTGAATCAATCAGATAAGAGTTCTAGATGAGATGTCCTTAAGATTTGAGGATTTAAAGGAATTCTAGATATATTTCCTTAAGATTTCAAAGTTTACTCAAAAGGATTACAAATTCCTAATTCTCCTCTTAGATATTCAAACCTTTCTTCACTTAGGGGTTTTGTAAGATGTCAGCTAATTGTTCTTCAGTGTTTACATAATCTAAACAAATTTCATCATTAGCTACATGTTCTCTTATAAAATGATATCTAATTTCTATGTGTTTTGTTCTTGAGTGTTGAATTGGATTTTTTTAAATTGATTGCACTAGTATTATCACATTTTATGGGTGTCTTATTAAGTTTGATACCATAGTCTTCAAGTTGTCGCTTAATCCATAGGATTTGCGCACAGCAACTTCCAGCTGCTACATATTCAGCTTCAGTAGTTGATAATGCAACTGAATTTTGCTTTTTGCTAAACCATGTGATTAAGTTACTTCCTAAGAAATGGCATGCACCACTTGTGCTTTTTCTATCAATTTTACATCCGGCATAATCAGAATCTGAATATGCAATTAGGTTTAATGTGGAGTCTCTAGAATACCATAAACCTACATTTTTGTGCCATTTAGATATCTTAAGATTCTTTTAACAGCTATTAAATGTGATTCTTTAGGTTCAGCTTGAAATCTAGCACATAAACATACTGCAAACATTATATCTGGTCTACTTGCTGTTAAATAGAGAAGGGATCCGATAATACCTCGATAATACTTCTGATCAACCTTCTTACCTTCTTCGTCTTTGTCTAGCTTGCATGAAGGACTCATTGGTGTTCCAAGGGGTTTCATTGTTTCCATACCAAACTTTTTGAGTAGTTCTCTTGTGTACTTGGTTTGGTTGATAAAATTCCCTCCTTGCATTGTTTGATCTGGAGTCCAAGGAAGAAGTTGAGTTCTCCCATCATGCTCATCTCGAATTCTCCCTGCATTAACTTTGCAAATTCTTGACAAGAGATTCGTTAGTAGCACCAAAAATAATGTCATCTACGTATATTTGTACTACTAAGTAAATCTTTACTTTTTCTTTTTAAAAACAAGGTTTTATCAACATTTCCTCTTGTAAAATCATTTTCTATTAGAAATTTACTTAACCTATCATACCAAGCTCTAGGTGCTTGTTTCAAACCATATAAAGCTTTGTGCAATTTAAAAACGTGATTTGAAAACTCGTGATCTTCAAAACCTGGTGGTTGTTCTACATAACTTCTTCATTAATAAGTCCATTTAAAAATGCGCTTTTTACATCCATTTGAAATAAGTTAATGTTCATATGACATGCAAATGCAAGTAAAAGTCTAATGGCTTCTAGTCTAGCTACAGGTGCAAAGGTTTCATCAAAATCAATACCTTCTTCTTGACTATATCCTTTAGCAACCAATCTAGCTTTGTTTCTAATTACTATGCCATTTTCATCTAACTTTATTTCTAAAAACCCATTTAGTTCCTATATTGAATGGTTTTTAGGTCTTTCAACTAAGGTCCAAACATTATTTCTAGTAAATTGATTTAGTTCTTCTTGCATTGCTAACATCCAATTATTATCTTTTTCAGCTTCTTCTATAGTTTTAGGTTCAATTTGTGATACAAATGCAAGATGATTACTAATATTTCTCATGTATGATCTAGTCCTTATTCCTTGAGATGGATCGCCTATAATCAATTCCTTAGGATGACTATGAGCATATCTCCAGTCTCTTGGAAGATCTACATCATTATGATCATTATTAACATCATCATCCTTATGTGAATCATTATCTTTAGCTTCTTGTTCATGATCAGAAGATACTTCAATATTAAGTTTTTCAAGATCTTTTTCAATTATGTTTGTATCTTCCTCATCATCAATCTTTTCAGATCCAGTTGCTAAAGATTCATCAAAAACTACATGAATGGATTCTTCAACTACTAAGGTTTTCTTGTTAAAGATTCTATATGCCTTACTAGTTGTTGAATAACCTAGAAAAATTCCTTCATCAGATTTAGCATCAAATTTTCCTAAGTTGTTTTTACCATTATTATGAATGAAACATTTACATCCAAATGCATGAAAGTATTTTATATTTGGTTTTCTTTCATTCCATAATTCATAAGGTGTTTTCTTTAATATTGGTCTTATTAAAGCTCTGTTTAAGATGTAACATGCTGTGTTAATTGCTTCCGCCCAAAAATACTTTGGTAAGTTGCTTTCACATAGCATGGTACGGGCCATGTCTTCTAAAGTTCTATTTTTCTTTCAACTACACCGTTTTGTTGTGGAGTCCTAGGGGCTGAAAAATTATGATTAATTCCATTTTCAGTGCAGAAATTTTCAAATAAGTGATTTTCAAATTCTGTTCCATGATCACTTCTAGAGATACTATAGTAGTGTTTTTCTCATTTGTGACTTTCTTGAAAAATTTCAGGAACATCGAGAAAGTCTCATCTTTGTGAGCTAAAAACATTACCCAAGTATATCTAGAATAATCATCTACAATCACTAGACCATATTTCTTTCCTCCTAGACTTGTGGTTCTAGTTGGTCCANAAGTATATCTAGAGTAATCATCTACAATCACTAGACCATATTTCTTTCCTCCTAGACTTGTGGTTCTAGTTGGTCCAAATAGGTCCATGTGAAGTAGCTCTAGTCCCCTAGAAGTTGAAACAATATTTTTAGATTTAAATGAACTTCTAGTTTGTTTTCCAAATTGACATGCATCACATATTTTATTATTTCAAAATCTAATTTAGGTAAACCTTTAACTAAATCCATTTTAATTAGTTTTGAAATAAGGTGTGTGCTTGCATGACCTAATCTACGATGCCACAACCAACTAATATCATTAATGTTAGCATTATCAGAAATTAGGCAATGACTACTCTTAGAAGTTTTGTCTGTGTCAACTAAGTATATATTGCCAAATCTATAACCAGTAAAAACAATGCTATCATCAATAGAATTAGTTACAGTGCATAAAGAAGATTTAAAAGAAACATTAAAGTTTTTATCACATAATTGACTTATGCTAATTAGATTATGCTTCAAACCATTAACATAAAGTACATTTCAATAGTTATGGATGGAGTTATGCGAACTTTACCAAGGCCCAAATTTGACCTTTACCGTTATCGCCAAATGTCACAACTCCACCACATTTTCTTCTAGGGTGATGAATTCCTCTTTGTCACCCGTCATATGTCTTGAGCAGCCGCTATCAAGATACCACTTCTTGTTTGATCTTTTGGCTACAAGACATTCCTGCAATATCATCAAACTTTATGCTTAGGTACCCAAGCTTTCTTGGGTCCTTCATGGTTAGTAGACAAAAAATTGTTCCTTTCGGAACCCATATTTTCTTAGCTTTAATATTTAACTTGTTGTTGTTTAATGTTTTGCATTCAAAGGATTTGTGACCTTTTTCATTACATTTAAAACAAGTTATATTACCTTGGTTGGCTTTTACAAAAATATTCTTTAGTGATTTCTGTTTTCTTAATGTGTTATATCCTAGCCCAGCTTTGTCAAAAACAGCTTTTTGACTATCTAGGATCATGTTAAGTTTAGTTGAACTTAATGTGAATTTCTCAACAATGTCCTTATATTTTTTAACATCTTTCTTAAGAGAGTCAATTTCTTTAGCTTGCTGTTCTTTATCTAAAGCTAGAGTTTCTATTTCATCTTTTAAGTCTTTAGTTGAGTTTTAGTTTCAGATTTTAATCTAATTCTTGATTAAGATTATCTCTTTCTTTCCTAAGGTCTTCTTTTTCATTAGTTAATTTCTTAACTTCTAAAGCTAATTCATTTTTACTTTTAGCTAAACTAACATTATCATTTTTCACAGATTTAAATTTCTTTTTCAACAATTTAAAATCTATCATTAGTTCATTAAAAGCTTCAAACATTTCATCAAATGTAAATCATTGTCGGAGGTTTCGGAACTTACCTCGTCATTGTCGTCGTCGTTGGCCATGAAGCAAATATTTGCAACCTCTTTTTGTTCTTCTTCTTCGGAAGAAGATTCATTGCTGTCAGTCCATGTTGCAACATATGCCTTCTTCTTTTTCTTGAAGGTCTTTTTCAATTGTGGACAATCATATCGATAATGCCCCGGTTTCTTACACTCATAACAGATCAAGGGGTCTTTCTCTTTGTCCTTGTCCTTATCTTTCTTTTCCTTTTCTCCTTCCATTTTGTTTCCAAATTTTCGTTTTTGGAAGGGTTTCTTTTTCCTCAAAAATCTTCTGAACTTCTTGGCCAAGAGAGCAGTTTCATCATTATCTTCATCACTATCATCACTGCTGCTCTCTTCCAATTCTGCAGCTTGAGGGCAATGTTTTCTTCTTTTTGTTTCCTCCTCAACATGCTGCCTCATTGTCAATTCGTGGGTCATGAGAGATCCTAGAAGCTCCTCTAAGGGTAGTGCATTGAGGTCTTTGGCTTCTTGGATTGCTGTGACTTTTGCTTCCCACGATCTTGGCAATGACCTGAGTATTTTGCGAACAAGATCAGCATTAGTATAAACTTTTCCTAAACTTTTCAAACCATTCACAATATCGGTGAATCTAGTGAACATGCATGTGATGGTTTCAGTTTGTTCCATTGTGAACAATTCATATTTATGAACCAAAATATTTATCTTTGATTCTTTTACTTGGTTTGTTCCTTCATGTGTAACTTCCAACCTATCCCATATTTCTTTAGCGGAATTACAAGTAGAGATGCGGTTGAATTCATTTGAATCTAAGGAACAATATAAGATATTAATGGCTTTGGCATTAAGTGAGCCATTCTCCTATCATTATCATTCCAATCCCTTTCGGGCTTTGGAACAATAGTGCCATCATAAGGTGTGTGGGTGTACTAGGTCCATTTAATATAACACCCCAAAGCTCATAATCAGAAGCTTGAATGAATATCCTCATTCTAGCTTTCCAATAAGAATAGTTTGAGCCATTAAAAAGTGGAGGTCTATTCGTGGAATGACCTTCAGCAAAACTAGAACCACTTTGTGTTGCCATAATGACCTTTAGCTCTTGATCGTGAGATCAAACTCTAAATGAGCACTATGCTCTGATACCAATTGTTGGCCCAGATGGCAACCCAAGAGGGGGGGGTGAATTGGGTTCTTAAAAATTTAAGACTTTTAAGCAATTTAAAATGAGATGTGCAAGTGAAAGGATTAACTAATAAGCAAAGCACAAACACAAGTATATGAGAGATAGAGAAGAGACAATTAGGCACGGCAAACACAAGATATTTTTATAGTGGTTCGGTGCAACCAACACCTACGTCCACTCCCAAGACTCACTTGGGTCCACACTATAATCTCTCTAGATTACAGCCGAGTTGTTTTCCAAGTTCACAACTCAAACTTGTTGTTTTTCCGGGATCACAACGAACCCAGCCGATTTTACACGGGCTCACCGGCACCAAACCCTAACACAAGCTAAACCTAGCTTGTACCGAGGTTTAACAACCTCCTCTAGTTAATCCCTCAGATTAAACTAGATTCAAACAAATAAAATGAGTTTAATTACAAGCAGCTCCTTTTTGAGCAGATATTTCAAAATAAAAATTGAGTTTAGAAAAGCCTGAGTATATAAAGCTTGAGAGCTGGCTTGGCTTCTTTGGATTCCTTCCTTCAACTCCTCTTGATGTTGAATCAGGCCTCGGCACCGATTCTCCACAGATTTGAGCTTTGGAGTTGGGTTGAAGCTTTTCTCCCTTTTCTTTGAATGTGGAAGATCTTTGATTTGCTCTTGAAAGTGCTGGGATCTCCTCTTGAATCTTTTGTAGAAGATAGCTCTGGAGTGCACGAATCTCACTTTTGGATTTCACTCCTTTTGAATCTTTCTTCTTAAATCAAACGATTTTTCTAATAACACTCTGTTTTTCCCTCTTTTGAATTTCTTACTGAATGATTCTCAATATATATCTTCTCTCTTCTTTCTTTGTTGAATGGCTCCTCTATTTATAGATTCTGAAACAATATAGCCGTTAGAAACAAAGAAAAATAACCGTTATTCAAAAATATATCCGTTGGAGCTGATGTGTCAACTCAAAAAATTTCCGCCCAGAATTCGGGGAGTCGGCTCGGGACTGTGCGAGTCGGCTCGAGCAATCGAATCCAGAACGCACCAAAAAATGAGTTTTCAGGGGTCGACTCGTGAAAATCTGGGAGTCGACTCTTGACTTCCAGGAGTCGACTCGCGAAAAGCTGGGAGTCGACTCGAGAAGCACTCAAAAATGAGTCTTTCTGCCGTCTGAGTCGAGTCGGCTCGCTCAGTCACGAGTCGGCTCGAGAAAGTTCAGGAGTCGACTCGGAAACTCTCGAGTCGGCTCGGGACAGATACAAAAATCAGAAAACATTCTGATTTGCTTTGAAAATCATCCCAACCAACTTGAAATATAAATTTGACTTAGATAATGTTGTTTTAACAGTAAAGCTCAATTTCAAGGCATTCTCATTAAGTCATTGATCTTTAAAAGATTGATATAGAAAATCATTTTTGAATTCATAAGTATAGCTCACTGAAACATATATTCAATTGATTCAAGAAACTCATTATATTTTTAATAGTTCATAGTTTCCAATTTGAAATTGAATATTTCATTAGTTAACTTAACATTTTCATAGCCTTTTAGAAAGTAAAGCAATGTCTTTTGGAAATCATCAAAATCAATAAGTTGAGTAATTATGTTTCAATAATTTCTCAACACGTTCTCCCTGAGCTACGTCTCTCTCCTCCTCTTCTCTTCAAGAAGCCATGGTGGTGACGCGAGCTCAGGATGCCTCCATCAGCTGCCCGACGGGGTTTCCCCCGCCGACTAGACAGCAGGAGGCCAATCCCCCTGCTGCCGACCTTCCGGTCACCTGCCCGCTGCCGAACGCCGCTGTCCAAACAGCGGAGCAGCTGGCAACCCTCTCCTAGCAAGTCCAAAATCTCACCGCCATGGTCCACGGGCTCCAGCAGCAACAGTCCGTGGCCACCCAGCATCAGACTGCACCCCTCACCAGTCAATAGTCGGTGAGGGGAGGTTCTCCTCGGCGGGAGGCCGGTCGGCGAGAGACTGGCCGACATCAGGTTTCCCCTAGGAAGCCTCGACGCGAGCCCTCCAAGCGGCCACGGTCCCCTGACCGCGGCGCCGAATTTCCTCCCAAGCCACATCATCATGAGGAACCCAGACAGAAGTCTCGACTTCCGTCTCCATCTCCTTCTGCCTCTTCTTCTTCTTCCTCCGAGCCACCTCGGAGGGCCCCAACGATCAACCGCCAGGCGGAGGAACGCCTGGAGGAGTACAACAGGCGCCTCGACGAGCTCGCCAAGAAGATCAACCATCAGCCGGAGGAAGAGTTCGACACTCGTCCTCCCTACACTCGCCGCATACTGGAGGAACCGGTTCCCTCGAGGTTCCACTTCCCTCAGGTGGACCCGTACGACGGTACGACCGACCCCCTCGACCACCTCGAGAGTTACAAAGCTATGATGCAAATCCAGGGCGCCCCAAATGCCCTCCTTTTCAAGGCCTTCCCCGCAACTCTGCGGAAGGCCGCCCGTGCATGGCACTCACGCCTGCCCCCTCACAGCATAGACTCCTTCCGGGAGCTGGAGAGGGCATTTTGGCCCACTTTGATGCCTGCCGCCGGATCCCAAGGGTGGCAGACAACCTTTCTCTGTCCGCCAGAAGGAAGAAGAGTCACTGCGGGACTTCGTGTCCCGATTCAAAACCGCCGCCCTCGAGGTCTACCATCTCGACAATGCGGTGGCCACCCTGGCGCTGAAGCAGAGACTCCTTCCGTCCCGCTTCACCTTCTCCCTGGATAAGAAGCCCCCAAGCTCTTATTACGACCTCCTCCTCCGGGCTCAGAAGTACATCCGCGCCAACGAGGCTGACTCGTCCAGAAGGGAAGCCGGCAGGAGTTCCAACAAGAAGCCGACACCCACGGAACTAGCTGAGGAACGATCCAGGCAGCTCGAACCACCCTGTCGCTTGACCACCGGCCCTAGGCGCTGGTTCCTAAGGGGCGGTTTACTCCTCTCACGGCTCCGATCTCCCACATCCTGCTAGAGATTGAGGAGGAGCCTTACTTTCAACGCTTACGTCCCTTAAAGTCAGTAAACCCCCATAATAAAGATCTTTACTGCCGGAATCACCAAGACTATGGACATGACACCGAAGATTGCCGCCATTTGAAGAGGGCCATTGAAAAAATTTGTCCAGAAGGGCCACTTGGGCAAGTTCGTTCGAGGAAACCTCACGGCCCCGGGTGCGTCACCACCTCCAGCACCTCAAATTTGAATCAACAATTCCCCAACGGAAGGAACAATAGCATGATCTCATGAGGGGCGAGCAGCAGCTCAAGGAGCCGATGGAAGGAAGCAAGCTGGCATCAAGATGGGAAGCTTCTCCCTCGCATTCGGAACGCGGACAGTATTGTCAGTAGCTTGTTGATTCTTTAATAAAGTATTATTCAGAATATCCTTGTTTTATCACGCTCTTGGGATGAGTATATTTCTTAGGCAGAGACCGGCTCCGCATCGGCACCAAAGACCGGCTTCGCGTCGGTACCAAAAGACAGACTCCACGTCGGCACCAAAGATGGACTCCGCGTCGGCAATAAAGACTGACTCCGCGTCGGCAACAAAGACCAACTCCACGTCGCACCAAAGACCGACTCCGCGTCGGCACAAAGACCGACTCTGCATCGGTGACAAAGACCGACTCCGCGTCGGCACCAAAGACCCGCAAAGGCAAACAGCCGCGAAAAAGCTAAGTATACTGCACTGAGAAAAAGTTTCTTTTCATTAGTATCTGAATGCGTTACAGAAAAACCACCAAAGATCGACTCCGCATCGGCAACAAAGACCGCCTCCGTGCCGGCACCAAAGACCCGCCTCCGTGTCGGCACCCAAGACCGGCTCCGTGTCAGCACCCTCAAGCTCAAGACCTGCGGATTCCAATCAACAGAGTTTCTTGGGGGGCAGATCAACCCTACAGACGGAGACCAATTTCTTTGAAGAAAAAGGCGCCTGAGCCTGGCCCAAGCGCCCTCTGGTCACCCTCCGAGGTTTAAAAGGTTCTCAACGGCCTCAACATTGCCTCATCGGCTTCATCTTTGCCTCAACGGCTAACTGACGAGCATCCCCCCAAAAAGTTAGCGTACGCTGCTTCCAGTGGCGGGCCTGAGGTAATCAATTTGCCTCCAAAAAATTTCTTGAAGTTCTACACTCCTTTCGCTTAGCTGATGCAGAGCACGCAAGCTCAAGGAGTGTGGGGGGCATTTGATGGAGCCAGTTGACCCCATGGAGAATAAAAAAAAATTTTGGACGGCTCCAAGACCGACGGCCCCAAGGCCGACGGCTCCAAAGACCGACGGCCCCAAAGGCCGACACCTCCAAGACAGTCGGCCCCAAAGGCCGACACCTCCAAGACCGACGGCCTCAAAGGCCAACGGCTCCAAGACCGACGGCTCCATGACCGATGGCCCCAAGACAATCGGCTCCAAAGGCCGACACCTCCAAGACCGGCACCTCCAAGGCCGGCACCTCCAAGACCGACGGCCCCAAAGGCCGACGGCTCCAAGACCGACGGCTTCATGACTGACGGCCCCAAGACAGTCGGCCCCAAAGGCCGACACCTCCAAGACCGGCACCTCCAATGCTGGCACCTCCAAGACCGACGGCCTCAAAGGCCGACAGCTTCAAGACCGACGGCTCCATGATCGATGGCCCCAAGACAGTCGGCCCCAAAGGCCGACACCTCCAAGACCGGCACCTCCAAGGCCGATACCCGACGGCCCCAAAGGCCGGCATCCCCAAGACTGACGGCCCCAAAGGCCGACATCTCTAAGACCGACGATCGACGACCTCACAGGCCGACACCAGACGCCTGACGACCCCAAAGGCCGACACCCGATGGCCCCGAAGGCCGACATCTCTAAGACCGACGGCCCCAAAGACCGATACCTCCGAAGCCGGCGGCCCCGATACTTCCAAGCTAGTCGGTCCCGGCACTTCCAAGCCGGCCACGACGTGTCCAAGTTAGGCGGCCCGGCACCTCTCAGGCGGCCCCAACATCTTCCCAGGCAGCCCCTACTTCTCCAAGCAAGTCGGCCCCGGCACTTCCCAGCTGGCCACGACATGTCCACGCTAGGCAGCCGGCACCTCCCAGGCGGCCCCGGCATCTTCCCAGCCGGCCCCTACTTCTCAAAGCAAGTCGGCCCCGACACTTCCTCCGCGTCTCTAGTCCCGCCGAGTCGGCCAAGGCCATCCCAGGCCGGCCCGACTCGGCCCCGGCATCTCCAGTCCCGCCGAGTCGGCCAAGGCCATCCCCTGCCGGCTCGACTCGGTCCCGGCGTCTCCAGTCCCGCCGAGTCGGCCAAGGCCATCCCAGGTCGGCCCGACTCGGCCCCGGCGTCTCCAGTCCCGCCGAGTCGGCCAAGGCTGTCCCCGGCCAGCCCGACTCGGCCCCGGCGCCTCCAGTCCCGCCGAGTCGGCCAAGGCCATCCCAGGCCGGCCCGACTCGGCCCCGGCGTCCCCTGTTCCGTCGAGTCGGCCAAGGCCATCCCCGGCCGGCCCGACTCGGCCCTGGCGTCTCCAAGTCCGCCGATTCGGTCCCGCCCCGGCACTGCCTTGCCAGCGGGACGGGCCCCAGCCATCTCGGGTCGACCCGAGCTCGGCCCTAATGAGACGAGATTCCCCAGTTCCCGCCAGATCAGCCCCAACGGTTCAAGAAACCGCCTCTCTGACGCGTGCCACCCGACAACGCCAAACGCGCGCCGCCCGATAGCCCCGCTGCTGATGGAACGTAACCCACCAACCAGCTCAGATTCATGCAAGGGCTCTGTAGATCTTCTGACTCACGCAATCCCACGTGATCATACCAGGGTCAACCCCTATAAAAAGGTGAATCCACTCACCAAACAGGTGTACGCGATAACCCCCAAAATCGCCATCTCAACTCTCAAAGGGATTCCTCCTCTGGGAGACCCCTCTTTTCCATACAAAACAGGGCTCATTCGAGCCCTTCTTCAGCTGTGACCTCAGTCACTAACTTGGCCGTCGGAGGGTCCTGCCGGAGACCCCCTCCGGTCCCGGAACTTCTTTGCAAGCAGCCCGGCGAAGCGAGGATTCGAGAAGCACCTCTGTTCCCGACGTCCAGGAGAGGTGATCGAGCGTCATCGGTGGCTATAACCACAAAGTCACAAACCACATTGGCCCCACTAAAGCTACTATCCCATCTCCTTCATATCCTTGGACAATGCTATGCCAGATATATTCAGCCAAAGATTGGGATTTGCCATCAGCTCTGATCCTATTCTAGAACATTATTAATATGTAGGAATGATGTCATGCACAATTAAATGGTACGGCTTCACATGGAAAAAGAAAATGATAGATCAAACCAGTATACATATTTTAATGCACAACCAGAAGTCAAAAAATCCGTCATCCACCCCGGCCAACCTTCCCCTGATTTCAAAAAATGGCTAGCTTCATCCTAGTATACCCCACACCTAAGCTACCTTTGGCAAAGTGTCCCCCATTTAATTGTGTTTTCACAAGTGACGAATTCTACTCCTGATCACTGGATTGAAAAACTGATCTCTGATTTTTTTTCCAGCAAGAGGCTCTCTTGACCTGAAAGATACTGTAGTGAAGGCGACCTTGGAATCCTTCCCATCCCTGATGAGCTTGTGGCTCTAGCCACTTATTTATGTGGATGCTGCACAGCCTGATCTGAGTTGAAATGTGCAAGTTTAAATAAGACTATGATTTGAATTCATTATACATAATTGGAATCATGATGTCTGAAATATATTTTGGAATCTACAATGTAAAATGGTCCAGATCCAGTCACCCATCCTTACTAAAAGCCATTTTACATGGTCAATATTTTATCAAAGTATCAACAAGTGGAATATTTGACATGTAATCTATGGGATATAAAACTTCTGTTTAGAGATCAATCACTATTATGACAATATCAAGAACATAAAACCCTATGATTAACCACCTCTTAAGGGCACACATTTGAATTCCCTAGTTCAACTAATTGGTGATATTCCTTTGACATATTTTTAAATGAGGTCTTTAAAAAAGATACAGTACCTAGAATTAAAAAAACTAAAAACAACATAAATAAAAGAAGCATGCCCATATGCACATATATATAAGATTTTGGATTGCATTCAAAGCTACAAGACAGTCAAAAAAAAAAAAAAAAGCTACAAGACAGTAGGAAATATTCTTACTTTCCCTGTTTTTGAAGACAATAGCCTTAGGCTCTTCCCGAGTTAGCAATGGCACTTGCTCAGGCACAGCATTATTAACAGCATTAACAGGAGCCGAAAGTGGGAGCTCCTCCTCTTCAAGTCCATCAAAGGTTTCACCAGGGGGTGGAGCAAGCATCTAAAACACGTAAGTGTACAGAACAACTGCACCAACCTTCCATATCACCAACTTTGAATTAAAATACCTATATTGTAAATGAATACAAGGTAAAATGGTACACGGTGGTCCTGATACCATTATGATTCTTTGTCATTATCTCAATGAACCAGGTGGAGTTTCCCTACCTTTTGATGATGATAGCAATGATAATAACAACAAATGGCATTATGATGGATATATGATCAAAAGAATAACTGCAACTTTATGTTTATCCATGGAAATTGCAGACTGGCACAAGAATTAATGCAGGCAATGTTTTTCTTGGCCAGTACAAGCTTATATTCACAATTCCGCAGCATTACCAAAATTATTCATTATTTTCATCATCTGAGGTGTACATGTGGTGATAATATGGATCATTAACCTCCTACAAATCATTCAACTCAAATACAATTCATATGCTCCATAAGCACATTCTTCACAAGAGATGCTCTATTATTTTTCTTTTTCCCACTCTCAAAATACATATTCAAAATGAACCATTAAAAGCAAATATCAAACTTCGTTATCATATTCCAATGAAACATTTATCAGAAACTCACACATGAAAAAAATGCATAATAGCTAACCTATAGAGATTTAACAGCACAAGTTGTCACTCCAAAGTCCAAAGTATAAACCTTAGTCAGAGAGTAAAATTAGTAACTTTCTCTGAACTACAAAAGGAGGTCTGACAAAAGGGGGGGGGGGGAATAATATTTAGAAGAAGGAGCAGTTTAATTTTTGACTGGAGATCATTGTTTAATTCAAATTTAGAGCATGTTTTGATAATATTTATAATATTTATTTAGTGAACAGACTGAAATAGAGGGGATGGGCTTAACTGTTTTGAACAAATGGAATTGGCTTAGTCTGTCACATATTTTATTAATATCATCTTTATATGTACAACCAAAGAACATTAATGGACCATATCATGAGATTTACTTCCTGTTTCATTTAGTAATTATGTTTGCATCTAAGCCTATCCTCCTTTGTGCATTATAAACATAGTAAGACACCAATTTATGCAGAACTCGCATAACAAATATGATATTGACAACTTCTTTGCTTTAAAAACACGTCATATTTGTATTTTACTATTTTCCACATGTATAGTCTTGTTTATTATTTTGCAGTCTATCTAATATTTATATTGCCTCTTGATGTTGCTAGAAATCTTTTGGCCTCAAGCTAAGCTGCAACCAACTCCAGAACCAAAAGTACTAGCCTTTCTTTCATCATTAACACATGAGAAAGTACTAGTAATGATCTGTAACTCAGAGATATTCTGAAACCTAATTTCATACACATAAATCACCTCCTCTTTCCAAAAAGTAAAAAAAGAAAGAAAGAAAGAAAAGATGGCAGAGATATTACATATAAACATTCATAATCATGAAAAATATTTAGTACTCAAGTACAATTTTAGGATTATATTTTATATAAAATTTAGAATCATATTTATATCATTATGAAATATTAAATGCAAGGTCAATTTTAGTACATAAGTTGCATATGCATATAAGCATCCAGTAATCTAGTTACTGTTGTGATGCATCCATATATAAGTTGTCAGTGTATTTATAAAAATAAGATAAATCTAAGGGCTAAGTTGGTTCTTTACAAATTTAGCATATGCTTTTCCAGACACAACTTTTATTTAGTTATATTAGATCTTCACAAATAAATGTGTTTTAACACTATAGATCAACAATAATATTTTTTTATTCTTTTATGGCAAGGACTTCCACTTTATATTCTACCTTGTCTGCTGTTACCGCATCCAATAGACATGAAAAAAGTTAGGCTACAAGCAAAAGAACTTTTTACTTCATGATTTGAAATTTATCAACTCTGCTTCATTTCACTTCTTTTTTACAGATAAGCATGCATTAGTTGACACTGTATAAGGGAAAATTTTGTTCAGAATGATTTTTCACTTTTGCATTCATAAAATGAAGGGCAGTTGGATGAAAAAAAATGCTAGTGTAAGAATGACATGCTATATCCCCTCAGAAGAAAAGTACCCTATGCTGTTAATCTGGCACAACTCTGAAATTTACTATAAGCTTTACTGATATAAGAAATGAAGTTGTCAGACTCATTTAATTTGTTGGATGAGAAAAAATCTGAACCATATATCTTTCATTGAAACCAATCAGACAGGTTAAGGAGACAAGCAAGCATGGGTCCACAGCACTTTCTTGACAAGATTGCTTGTGGAGCAAAGAAAGCAAAGAAATCAATAATTGTATTTGTGCTTGAGAGTCAGCACCTAGCCACCCACTAACCAAATGGGATATATGCATTTCCATCTTGATTACATTTGTTGGAATTACCAAATGGATTGGATTCATCTCGACATAAAGCAGCAATAAGCATGAGAGGTATATTCCCAATGTTCCCTGTGATCTAAGTACAAAATTCATTACTCTAAAGATTGCATACAGTAGCAAAGTTTGATAGGGCATTGTTTATAAGTCATTCGAAACACACTCATGCATATTTTGAACAGCGGAGCATGAAACATTACTCTTTTCTCAGTGCATTGTGGTGGAGAAAAAAAAAAAGCACTAAAGACAACATTCAGAGCACTGGTTGAAACTGGGAGATAACATTCAGAGCACTGGTTGAAACTGGGAGATAACATTCATCAAGACAAGAAATCACTAGATTGAGGTATAAATAACTTAGCTTGCAACATTTGGAGGTTCAAAACATGCAATCCTAATTGTTGCAGCAAATAATCCATTTTAAAAAGTTCTAATTCACAGAAAATAATAGCATGAGAAGAGACTTTAAAATGGCATCAATTTTTTAAAAAATATCTCCATTATAATTATGAACATGAACTCTTTCCGCCTAGAAGACTTGCATGAATGTAAACAAGTGATCATGGCATATTCAATTTTACAGCAGACTCCCATGTTTGTTGTTAAATAAAAAAGAAGTTCAAGGTCCATAATGCATTTATTCAGCAATGTAACACAAATCCAACAAACCACCCCATCACACTTTGACATACCGCTGCTTTCAATTACATGTTACATGATGATTCCAAAAATCATTGCGTAAGAAATGCTTTGTTGACTGCATGAAGAAGGAAAAATCTGTCAGAGAAAATTATATATTGAATCCTACTAATCTCATCCATTTTTACTTTGATCAATAGAGCCATGTGATTTATCTAGTAATCTATTTCTTTTCGAAAGAACAGAGAAAGCGTAAGTTATTCTTCCTCGTTAGTTTCATTCAACTTAACTTTCAGGCAATGTCTACACTATTCCCACAAACCAACTTCTTAATTTCACACGCAGTTCAAATGCCAAACGTGACTATATTCAAATTTAAAACTAAAGAACTATAAAAAAGAAACATTAGAGATGCTGGCACAGTGGAAACAAAATTAAGCGTGCAAATCACTTTCCTGGATTACAATATGCGCAAGAGCGAAAACATAAAGAAAAAGAATTTAAGATTGGGACAATACGGAATGATTTGCACAATAGCATCCAACCTATACTTCCCATATATAATAGAACATTCAAAATCAAGGACTAATAAAATGATCGTAATCTAATTTTGGTCAAATCTTAACAATGACTCCTTTTATTCCTTTAATGTGTTTGTGCCATCGCATGCGCATTCATCGTTGTTGGCCTAGAAGCGCCGGGTGAGGCCATATCGGTGGAGCCACACACAACGTCTTGACATGCCACAAGTAACTTTTTGAATATCAAATTCCTATCATTAAAACCGACAATACTTCCCCACTATAGTACAAATACACAAACAATAACAAAAAATAGCTATTCAACTAGTATAATAACATAGTTTATAGATGAAATATCGACTCATTTGGTTTTGTTTTGAACAGCAATTTTAATAGCATCCAATAGCTCATTATCTTGTGGAGGCTTTGTCAAATGGATATCCATTCCAGCAAGAATTGACTTTGTTCCTTCCTCAGATGTCGCATGAGCAGTCAGAGCAATTATTGGGATGTGGCGACCGTAATATTTTTCCTCTTCCCGTATTTGCCTTGTTGCTTCATAACCATTCATAATAGGCATCTGGGAGAACAACAATAAGATATTAAAAAATATTATGATGGTTGTGCAACATAATAGCCATTGAATTCATCTATTTTGTGTGAAATAATAGAGTGCAATGTATGATGGCATGCTTCAGTGCAATGTAACTACAACAAGCAGATTAAACAGAGAGATGCGTGACAACAAATAGAAATATGAGTTATGCTTAGTATGTTTTGCATGGTATTTAGTGCAAAATATTTTATTAATATTATAAGCATTAAAAAACTAAAAGGAATATAGTCATCAAAAGTTTGTTATTTTATTTCTAGAAAAAGTTACCAAGAAAAATTTGCACATACTTTCTATTTGAAAAACAAAAAATTATCTATATGAGTACTCATGTATTGATATTCAAGTACAATAATTCAGTATGCTGCTACTCAGTACAGTTATATAACTCTTTCTTATTTGAGCAATGATATAGTTTGAGCAAGCTCTTTGGAGAGGGGTATCATATCAACATTGGACCTAAGCCCAGCTGATGGATAAAGTCAAATAGTATTGTCATCCAAAATCATCTCACTTAAATCCTTTGTTTAACTTGATGTTCTTTATAGAATTTCAAATCCAAGTAGTATTCTCGTTCATATCCTCATTTTTGACAAGAAGGATTATAACCAGTATAAATACAAATAATAATTGCTAATTCTTTTGTTACCTCACAATCCATTAGAATAACATCATAAGGAAAGGGCTTTAAATCTCCTTGTGGTTGGGCAGTTCCATTGTGTTCATCAAATGTTCCTCGCAAAGCCTTTTTAACCAGGTTCACAGCTTCCAGCCCATTTTCAGCATGTTCAATAGTTGCACCAAGTTTCGAAAGTGTGCGTTTAACTACCGTAGTTAAAACGGGTGCATCCTCCACAAGTAAGATGTCCATGCCACTTAAGGGTGTGTTGCGTCTCAATCTAGAACTTTGGTTAGTGTGTTGGTCCGATTGCGAAGCAAATGAATCGGACAAAACTTTATCACTTTCTATAGAAGAACCAAGCTCACTAGAATGTTGCGGTTCTTGTGTTGTATTCATAATCTGCATTTCTTGTGGATCACCTTCATTTGTTCCTCCAAATTCTTGTAGAAGTTTCAAAAGTGCATATAGACGAGAACCATGTAATGGCTTTTGCAATACAAGATCACATTTCTCCTGATTGAAGCTACTCAAATCAGCAGCTGGTGTATTAGGACTGGCCAACCAAACAATCTTCCACTGGATATTATGATTGCTGCTAGTAAAATGCTTCAAAATTGAGCATATCTCTGAAATATTTCCGCTACTCAAATCAATGACAACTAAAATGTAACCTGATGGATCAATAAAGCTTGGCTTCTTCATCAGTTGCTTACTGGTGATGGGCAAAATTTGGTCAGGCACATATCGAGAGGTAGAATACCCATCATGTTCTCTGTTATAATTAAGAGATGTGGTTCTAGACAACGAAAAGAATCGTGACATTGACTCAGACTTGTCAGCAGCACAAAGACCGTTCTTAATATTTTCTAGTGAAGGATGAAGAAGCTCCCAGTGGTCAATTGCCGATACCATTACTCCAAGATTTTCCATCCATCTTTGCAGTATTTCTTTGGTTTTACCTTGAACCAAAAGTAGAGAGTGAATTCCTTCCATTTGAAGACCTCTTTTAAATGTCATGGCATGAAGGTTTGATTGGACAGTCACATTTTTTGTAGCATGTTGAGCACTAGCAACAGATGTATTTCTTGGATGAGAATTTGTATTCTCTTCACCAGCCAAAGATGTGTCACTTGACTTGAGAAAAATGTTGAACCTAAAACATGTTCCTCTTTCACCAGGCTCTTTATCCTTGATGCTAATCTCACCGCCCATTAAACGCACCTAATAATAATAATAATAACAACAACAATAATAAGTGGAATATAATTTCAAAGAACAGAGATATACTCTAGGTAAACTATAGAAACTTTGCAAGAAATTTGCAAGCAAAATACACTGAAAAAAAATTGAATATACTTCACAAAGATGCAATGGAACTGAAAATTTTACTCACATATGATTGAACGATTCCGAGTCCCAAACCAGTGCCCTCATGTTCTCCAGTAGTTGATTCTTTGATTTGCACATAGTTCTCAAAGACAGAAGCTCTCTTTTCCTTGGTTATTCCTTTACCGGTGTCATCAATCTCAAAAATAAATTCAATAGAATTTGGGCCACACTGAACAGGATTAAGAATTTCTGGATCAGTGTAGTCATCTCTATCTTTCCCAAGCCACCTTGACAAACAGCCTAATTTGCTAGGAAGGTGGTGGCACTTGTGTTTAGAAGAAATTTCAAAATTTTCTAAGCTAGGCTTCTTAGCCCAAGCACGCACAACCACATGTCCCTCGGATGTGAACTTCACTGCATTGCTAAGCAGGTTGTCAAGAATCTGTTTAATTCGCCTACAATCTCCTTTGACATTCGAACATCGAAGAAGGGAGCAATCAAAAGGATCCCAAATCACCTCTAGACCTTTCTTAAGAGCAACAACATGGAATATGTCAACCGACTCCTCAAGTACTTGGGCCATATCAAATTCAACCTCTTCTAGTTGCATCTTTCCTGCTTCTATTTTACTTGCATCAAGAACTGAATTTATTATCCCTGACAAAAAGATTCCACCAAAAGAAATCAGGAATCTGATAGTATAATGTTTCCTTTCTGCATGATACTAGAGTAACATGATAAATTATAACAGGAACGCTGTCAGCAATAACCTTTAAGCTTGAATCAATTGATTATCGATACAGAATTTTGAGAGAGAGCTTACAAGTTATGGGTCTATGAACAGACTTATTTATGATTTCCATACATGCATTCATTTTGCACGTACATGTATGTACATTTGCATGATGCTGAAAGTGGCTCTAAATTATATATATGCGTTATACCATAAGGAGCCAGATAAGGAAACTATATACCTAGAAGTTTTGATGCACAAGCATCCATCTGCTCCAAGTATCTATCTAATTCGGAATTTTGGGGGACATCAAGACGACAAAGCTCTATTAAGCCAGTGATGCATGCAAGAGAAGTACGCACATCATGGCTGGCACTGGCAAATGCCAAGCTCTTGTTCATATTTTTCCGCTCTGTTTGTTGAATTGCCTCCTTCTGTTTGATGATGGTCGCACGTAGAAGCACCACTTGTATCTGCAATTTGCTGAATAATCGTAGCATAATGTAATTTCCAGCTATCACGCCAGGAATTACAAGTGATAGTAGTAAGATAACAACCATGTTCATCATTTCAATGAGGGAAATAACTCCCTTACTGGGGAAAGCAATTGCATGTACCTAGTAATTAAATAACCAAAATTCAATCAATTTAGAGCAAGGCAAATCATGAAGGACTGAGTTGAAAATGACATCATTTCATAAAAACAAAGCATCAAAGAGCATTAAGTCAGGATCCAAAATCCAATGCATTACCATTCTGATTCCAGAAACATCAAGATAAGCACAAACAATCTTGTATCTCGTACTCCAAATGCTCACATCGTTGGTCTTTGATGGACCACTGCCCGCACCTTCATGGCTATCAAGCTGGCATGAAGAATTATCAAGTTTTGCAACTGTGAAGAGATTATTCTGATCCATCACCTGGATCGTAACTGTATCATTACCAAGCACATAGTAAATATAAGGTGGTGGTCCAGTTTGTGCTATAACATGCCCATCTGCGGTACCTACATACAAGTTCCCACCCCGAGTGTTGATGCTAGAAATTTTATTAGCAAGATGTTTCATGTTGATTCCAATAGAAATAACTCCTGATCTGGCTACCGGAGCAGTGAAAAAGAGCATCTGATCCCTAGCTTTTTCCCAGCCAAGTCCCCATGAAGCATTCCCACTCTTACCATTTAATGCATCTGAAACCATTGGCAATCATTTTGCTGTGGAGTGAAAGGAATCGGTTCTCCATGCACCTTCCCAGTATCTCGATCGACCAACTGGCTGTACAATTTATGTGCAGCAAAATCATTGGAAGCAGCTGAAACATTTGAAAGCATTGCGCGCATCTGGTTTTCGTCATGGTAATAGGAGAAAAGCGTCTTGCTATGTATCCCAACATAAGACATCTGTGATATCCATGGCATTGTCGCAAATGCCAGGAATAATTGTGGTGCAACCTGCAAATCAAAAGCAATAATAATTCCAAGTCCTACTCTCTCGATGGCACCATTGCACTCACTATCGCTTACCTTGTCTGTGATGTTGGAGAATGTGGACAAGTCTTCAATGGAGCTTAGCACCCTGGCAATATCAAATGCAGTGGCATTGGCCCGTGCCAAGAGATGCGCACGGCCATGGACATCCGCCAACAGCAACAACAGCGCAGTATCAGAATCATGTTCCATGGTCTGCAGAGCCTGCTGTGATATGACTACCACCGCTGAGATCACACCGATGCCCAGTAGCACTAAAACCTGCACGCGATGATAAGTTATCACTAGCATCTGATTCTGTTTTCACCGTATTCCATGCATCTCCGAATCAAATAGGAGAAAACGAAACTATGGAGAACGTCGTATCTCATCTGGTTGGTATTGATTGATATATATATATATATTGAAGGACGTGAGGAAAAGGAAAACAAAGAACGAGGAGAAGGGATTTTTTTTTTTTTTCTTTCTTAAAAAAGAACTTCATAGAAAGAAAAGGACTACCAGAGCTAATATCGTCCAGCAATGAAAAGCTTTCTTGTAGCGATCGTTCGTTCTCATCCTTGCCTGTACGTTAAAAAGATTGATTAATGAAAGAGAAGACTATCGCATCTATCACAGCAATAGATGCATTACCTTGCTTGCTCTGTTTTTTTTAAGACGAAGTCGAGAATCCAAAATCGATAGTCCAGTCAACCGAGAATCTTCTTTGATTTTACTTTTTCCTAGCAATAAGAAAGAAAGAAAAGCTCGCCTCTTAACTATGGAAATACGCTAGCATATAGATAGAAGGGGCCGGGGGTTTTGGACTCCCGTTTAATTCGCTCGGGTAGCATGGCGGAGGACGCGGCGGTGAAAATATTCCCATACGTGCGTCCGCCTCGTAGCACGGGTGCCGTGCTCAAAACCGTGGGCCCAACCACAGGTTCGGCGGGTCAAATCTTCGAAGCGACCTCTCGGGCTCGACCGTGGTTGTATCCTCCTCCAAAAGCCAACCACCTCCTCTCTTTCGGCCTCCGATCGCCCGGTCAGGGCACGACGCGTGCCCGCGTACCTGAGCTGGCAAAAAAAAAAAAAAAAAAAAGGAAAAAGCTTTTGTCCAGCCTAAATGCCGCATGACTAGATTAATCTAAGTAACAAACCAACAACATTTCAAAACTTAAAATTTGAATATAAATTTATGAAATCTGAAACTTGGAAACAAAATTGAATTTAAATTTGTCCAGCCTAAATGCCGCATGGCTTTAGCTTTTATTTAATTTTTATATTTTTAAGAGGGGATTAAAAATTCGAGCATTCCGTAAATCTTGGAGCTGGAAGAGGATTTTTTGTGCTCTAGAGGGCGTTGAGTTCTTTATTTGAAGGAATGCAGGTTTTTTTTTAAAAGAAAAAAAAAGGGCTTAGAACCTGTAACTCTCGATAACTATTTATGGGGATACCTGTCACCTAGATTTTTTTTTTTCTGATGTTTAGGTTTCGGCGCAACGTTTCGATTCCCGAGTCTTTGCATATCAGATGAATTTCAGATCTTCTTTATATGAGGCATCGCGAAGATGCTTAAGAGGAGATCGAGGCAACTCTCTCCTTCATCCTCGCGCATACCTTCTCCTGATAAGCCCCTGTCCTGAGAAAGAGAGAGAGCTGTGCGACAAAGAGAGAGCCGAGCGAGGAGGCCATGGCGTCCTCCTCCTGTGTCGACCTTGGTTCGGGCCCAGTGGCATGTCTATCGCCTCACCGGGCTTGAGCTCTGACTGGCGGCCCCACTAGCACCGAAGAAGGCATCCAATGGGGGATCGGACGCGGGAGAAAGGAAGGAGAAGGCCATATGGCCCTTCTCCTAGATGGGAGTCGAACCGGCTTCGGCGTTGGCTCAGGTCCGGTGGTGTGCTTGTCGCCTCATCGGGCCTAGGCAGCAGTCGGTGACACCGGGCGTGCGTCCGGTGGGGGTCCGACCGATGGTGGCCGGATGTGCCACGGCACAGTGATGTGCCGCGGGAGATGTAGAGAGTGAAAGAGAGAGAGGGAAAAAGAGAGAGAAGGGGAGGCACGATCGCAGCGGCGGCCGGCTCTGGACCGATCGCCGACGACCGATCTACCCAGGGTTTGGCCGGCGGCAGCCCTGGCCGCCAGCACGAGCCTCCCCTGATTTGGGCGAACTAGGGGAGGGGGGGAATTTGAGTGGAAACAGGGGAAGCCTGTTTGGGTCGATTTGGGCTGTTTTGGGTTTGAGCCTTGTTGGGTCGGCTAGTGAGCCACTTTTGAGCTGAGTTTTGAGCACTCTATTGGACCAGGATTGAGAAAAAGAATATATGGCTCAGATCAGTTTTGATCCTAGTTTCTAGAAGAATTTTTATTTCCCCATTTGGCTTGTTATTCTTGATGATATTTGAGCCCAAAGTTAGGCCCAGGATTAGATTGGGTAGAATTTAAGGGACACTATTATTCCAATTTTAGAGACTTAATTGCGTAAAATGATGCTGTAGGTATGCTGATGTCCAAATAGCTGGTTTACAGTTTGGGATTAGCGTACTAAGGTAAGTAAGCCAATTATCATGATTTCATAAATTATTTAATATATAGATCTTTGGATTTATAGCTGTATTTATATTTATGAAATGAGATAAAAATAAAAATTTGATATTTGATTTGATAAATAGTACCACGAGTATGCAATTGAGTATCTGTATAATTATATGCAACTGCTAATATTTTGCAAAGTAGTGGATTATAAATATGCAAAAGATGAAGGATATGATTATTTTGACTTTGCAAAACATATTGGTACTATTGATGTATTTTTATGCAAATGCTAAGAATGTACAAACCACTATATATGTGATATGAGAAGCTTATGCTTATGTTGATGCATGATATGTTACATGCAAATATGATGATGATATTGAGATATGCTTATATGTGTCACCGCGGTTCTTATATGATGTGAAATGCTAAGTAATACGGGACCCACCTCTACAGAAGAATATATGTGGAGGACACATCTGTAGGGTATGTGATTGATTATTATGGCATAACGCTGGTATCAGACCCTTCCTCTTAGGGGATATTTAAGAGTGATACATCAGTTGAGTGTTGTAGGGTCGTGGGACACATAGAAATAGTAATTATATAAATACAGTAGGTTTGTTTACATTGCATATTTCGGCATTTATTGTATGATTAAGCTTCCAAAATTACTTTAAGCAAATGATATGCATATTCTGATAATATGGCAAGTGTATTTGAAATTGGAAGCTTATTATTTGTAAATCTGATTTGATTTGATAATATCTTGAAATGATTAATGGATTACATTATATTATATTAGGCTTACTTTTTGAGTGTGAGCTCATTTAATCTCACAAGTTTTTCAAAACCACAAGAATGAAGAAGAAATATGGGGTAAATGGAGCTTCTATTAAAATAAATTAGATCTAATATTTTGATATAACCCCAGTGATCTATGTTTGTAGGGCTTGTAGCCCAAACCTTATATTTATGGCTTGTATTAAGTTATTGACTTTGAATGACTTATAGTTATTATTATTATTTTAATTTAGTGTCATGATTCGGGATGCCTTGCATGCCTGACATACGACGGGTTATCACCCTAGCTCAAATTTTTGAGTCTAGGGCTGACAGCTTTAGTGGAATCAAATCCTAAGTTATGACCTTAGGGACACATACATCATGATACTCTAGGCAAAATACTAGGATGACATTGAGACAATTATAACTTTAAAGGAATTTCAGGTATTATGCCTTGAAAGCCTGAAATTTAAAGTTTATAATGATATTAATGAAAAACTAATTTATCAGGAGATAGAAATGACTCATCGCACTAGAAGCCAACAAAATGATGAGGGCTCCCAGGTTGGTAATGCTGGTCAACTGGGAGGTCAAGAAGCTACTAGAGGTGCTAGCCCTGCCAATCAAGTTGAGGCTGATCACCAGCGACTCCAGACCGAGATGCTTCAAGTTCTCTCGGGTATGGCGCAATCGATGCGGGATATGTAGGAGTAGATCCTATAGGCTTTGTCCACTCAGCCTGTTCTCACTGTTCCGTAGACCCAGCCTGCCCTCACTGTTCCGTAGACCTAGCCTGCCCTCACTATTTCGCAGACCCAGCCAGCCCTTCTTGCTCCACAAACTCAGCCAACCTTACCTACTCAATCTGTACCATGACCCAGCCTCCACCTCAACCCTTGTAGGGGTTGGCTGCAGCTTTGGTGATTTCAAAAGTTTTGCCCCTGCCCCTTTCACTGGATCCACCAACCCTGTTGATGCTGAGCAGTGGATGCAAGATATGAAGAAGGCTTTTACGACCCATGATAGCTAGGAGGAACGGATCAGATTTGCCACCTATCTTCTCAAGGGAGGCTTACGATTGGTGGTTAGTTGAGGAGCAGCGATGGGGTGGACGTGCTATTTCTTGGGGAGAGTTTAGGGAGACATTTTTTCGATAAATACTTTCCCGGAAGTGTGCAGAGATAGATAGAATCAAAATTTATCAAATTGGAGCAAAGGAATCTTTCCGTGGCCCAGTATGAAGCTGAATTCACTAGGTTGGTCCGGTTTGCTCCAAATAGAGTGACCAACGAAATGGCCAAGATCACCAGATTCACTGAGGGACTGCGACCCAGACTGAGGCAAGCAGTCAATGCGTTTGAGCTTCTCACTTACGGTGCTGTGGTGAATAAGGCCTTGGTGATTAAGAGGGATATGAATGCAATCCAGAGAGATTGGGAGAAGCAGAGGAAGAGGAAAGGGCCTATTTTTGGCCAATCCCCAGCCCAGGCCAGGAAGAGAGTGCACATCAGGCCCCAGTAGGATAACGGAACAGGGAGACTCATTGCCTTCACTTTGGGAACTTCCACCCAGGAAGGCCTTGCCACATATTGCCTGGTGCCTTCTTTCTATGTAGGAAAACAGATCACAAGATGACCATCTATCCCCTTTGGAAGGATCAGCAGCCCTCTTCAAATCAAGGGATGAGCCAGTAGCATCAGGAGCAGCCACCGAGGACCCAGGGAAGGGTCTTCACCCTCACTCAGCAGGATGCTACCATCTCTAATTCTGTGGTGACAGGTATACTATTTAATTTTATATCTAGTATTACATTCTTATCTAGTGCAATACATTGATAGTTGATTAGAAAATTAGGTTAAATCTTTGATGTTAAAACAAATTACACTTATGTCCAGGAATGATTAAAGTGGGCACTGCTTATGCTCAAACTTTAATTGACCCGGGTGCCACATATTCTTTCATATCTGACATCTATCTTGACAAGAATGCATCATTGACACCCGTTCCTCTAGAGCAAGAGTTGCATATTGCATTTCCAAATGGAGATATTATGAAGGTTGATACAGTATGCAAATCCTACTCGATTGACATGGAGGATAGGAGGTTAAATGCAGATCTAATTGTCCTTCCACTGAAGTTCTTTGATGTTATCCTTGGAATGGATTGGTTGGCCTCCTATCATGCCTCGGTAGACTGCTTCAGGAAGATTGTGAACTTCAAAATTTTAAGTCAACCTGAATTCAGTTTTATTGATGGTCAAAAACACCTAGCCTCGATATTCATATCAGCGCTGCAGGCTGGAAGGTATCTAATGAATGGTGGTAAAGATTTCTTGCTGTAGTCAAGGACCTTCAGCAGGAAGAGATCAAGTTGGAGGATATTCCTATAGCTCAAGAATTCCCTGACGTCTTCCCTGATGAATTTACTGATTTGCCCCCAGATCGAGAAGTCGAATTCTCCATTGATCTAGTTCCTGAAACTGGACCTATATCCAAGGCCCCTTACCGCATGGCCCGGCTAAGCTAAAGGAACTGAAGGATCAGTTGCAAGAGCTTCTAGATCAGAGATTTATCAGACCAAGTGTTTTCCTTCGGGTGCTTCAGTCTATTTGTTAAGAAGAACGATGGCAGTCTTCGGCTCTGCATTGATTATCGAAAAATCAATAAGGTAACAGTGCAGAATAAGTACCCTCTGCCGAGGATTGATGACTTGTTTGATCAACTTCAGGAGCTCGGATATTCTCAAAGATTGATCTCAGGTCAGGGTACCATAAACTCAAAGTCAAGGAGGGGGATGTCCCTAAGACAGCATTCAGAACTAGATATGGCCACTATGAGTTCTTAGTGATGCTGTTTGGGTTAACTAATGCCCCAGTAGTATTCATGTATTTGATGAACAAATTTTTAAGCCATACTGGATCAGTTTGTGGTGATTTTCATTGATGATATCTTGATATATTTCAAGAGCCAAAAGAGCATGAGGACCATCTAAGAATCGTGCTACATATTCTTCGGGAGAAAAAACTTTATGCCAAGCTATAGAAGTATATTTTTTGTTGGATCAAGTATCTTTCTTGGGTCATATATATCCAAAGATGGCATATCTGTGGACTCGAAAAAGATTGAGGCTATCATTAGCTGGAGCCGACCTTCTAATGTAGCAGAAATCAGAAGCTTCTTGGGGCTAGCCGGGTACTACCGCAAATTTGTGGAGGACTTCTCTTGCATTGCTTTACCCCTAACTCGTTTAACCCAAAAGCGAGTGAAGTTTGACTGAACAGAGGAGTGTGAGAAAAGTTTCAAGAGTTAAAGCAGTGCCTGGTATCAGCTCCCATTCTTGTCCTTCTGATAGGATATGAAGGATTTACTCTATTTACTGATGCCTCTCGAAAAGGATTGGCATGCGTTCTGATGCAGAACGAGAATGTGATTGCCTATGCCTCTAGATAACTGAAGCCTTATGAGTAGAATTACCCTACTCATGATCTGGAATTGGCTGCTATGGTTTTTGCCCTGAAGATTTGGCGCCATTACCTATATGGGATGTTGTGTAATGTGTATACAGACCATAAGAGTCTAAAATACATCTTCACACAGAAGGAGCTAAACTTGAGGCAAAGGAGGTGGTTTGAGCTACTGAAGCATTATGACCTGAACCTGCACTATCATCCTAGGAAGGCCAATGTAGTAGCTGATGCTTTGAGCAGAAAATCCTCTTCAGAGTTAGCTGCTATGATTACCTTCCAGCCTCACATTCTGAGGGACCTTGAGAGGTGGAAGGTTGGATTGAGAGTACAACAGCCTGATGGGCTTGTAGCAGCACTTGTACTCTAGCCAACCCTATTAGAAGGATCAAGTCCTTCCAGAAAGAAGATCCAGAATTACAAAGGATTAAAGAAGTTGTGCAGTCAGGAGTTCAGAATGAATTTTATGTAATAAATGATGGATTTCTGAAATTTGAAGGTAGACTTTGTGTGCCAAACATAAAGGAGCTAAAAGCCAAAATTTTGAAGGAGGCTCACTCCTATACTATGCATCCAGGTGGCACTAAGATGTACAGAGACTTAAAGAAAAATTTTTGGTGAAAGGGTATGGAGAGGAAGATTACTTAGTATGTGGCCAAGTGCTTGGTGTGTCAGCGAGTGAAAGCCGAGCATCAAAAGCCTGCGGGACCTCTTCAATCTCTGATGATTCCACAGTAAAAAGGGAAAAGATTGCGATGGACTTTGTGACTGGTCTACCCAAAACTCCTAGGAGTAATGATGTAGTTTGGGTTATTGTGGATAGGCTAACAAAATTAGTCATTTCCTACCTTTCAAAGTTGGGATCTCTAGTGAAAGATTGGCCAGTTTATATTGAGCAGATCGTGAGACTCCATGGTGTTCCTATATCTATTGTATCAGATCGGGATACCACGTTCGTGTCTCAGTTCTGGAAAAGTCTTTATAGAGCCATGGGAACCAAATTAAACTTCAGCATAGCCTATCATCCCCAGTCAGATAGACAATCAGAGAGGACCATACAGATTCTGAAAGACATGTTGCGAGCCTGTGTGATGGACTTGGGTGGTGCATGGGATAACCACTTACCTTTAGTGGAGTTTGCATATAATAACAGTTACCAGGCCAGTATCCAGATGGATCCATTTGAAGCTCTGTATGGTAGGAGGTGCAGATCTCCTTTATGTTGGGATGATGTAGGGAAAAGAAAATTGCTAGGCCCTAAGCTGATTCAGCAAATAGTAGAGAAGGTGCAATTGATTAGGGAGCGTCGTCGTACAGCTCAAAGCAGACAGAAGAGCTATGTTGATGTTAGGATGAGGGAATTGAAATTTTAGGTTGGAGACCATGTCTTCTTAAAGGTATCACCAACCAAGATGTGATGAGATTTGGGATTAGAGGAAAGCTGAGTCCATATTATATTGGACCATTTGAGATCTTGAGCAGAGTAGGAGAGGTAGCTTACAGCCTAGCACTGCCTCCGATACTATTTGGGGTACACAATGTGTTTCATGTTTTTATGTTAAGGAAGTATATTCCTGACCCTAGCCATGTAATAGAGTATGAACCTATACAGTTGAAGAAAGATTTATCATATGAGGAGCATCTTGTACGTATTGTAGACCGCAAGGATCAAGTTCTGAGACGGCGTACCATTCCCTATGTCAAGGTTCAATGGAGCAATCATTCTGAGAGGAAGGCTACTTGGGAGCTTGAGAAGAAAATAAAAAAGAAATATCCATAATTATCTGTATCCTAATATAGAAAAATGATGTATCGATTGTAGGGAGAAACAATCCTCGAGGCATGCATATTTTAAAAAAATTTGATAACAATTATCATTGTAGAATTTTAAAGATTACATATTAATCTATCTAACATGCATCAAGATCATATCTTTGCCTTGTATATAGGATCGATTGATCCAAAATATGCATATAAATAAAAAAATATCAAGATCATATCTTGATCTTCAAGATGACTAGTCATACTACTTATCTTGAAGCCTACCCTAAGATTTAGGGATCAAATCGCTTACCTTAAGAACAGTAGGTAAATCCTTATTGCTCTGCAGCCATTCAATCGTCCGGCCTCTAGTATCGTCCACGCGAAGCCCCGAATGATCGGATTTCTGGGAGTGCTAGCTCGCGGAAAAATAGCTTTGCTGATCTTGAATCCTCCCACTTGAATCTTCCTCTAAGATCCACCACGCTTCCGCTAACCCAGAATCATCATGATTTTTTTTCTAACCTTTTCAGAATTACAACCCACGACATATTGTGTATTATTGTTATGTGTTTTCTGGTGAGGGAATACCCTCTATTTATAGTCTCAATTTAGCCTTAATTGAATTCTGACATTAAGAATTCCGTCGTTTGGTAAAAGCGAAGAGATGCCGAAGGCGCGGCGCTTGGTTTAATTCCGACGGTGAAAACCAAAGAGACGTGGCTAAATCCGACGTTCGGTGAAAACCAAAGAGTCGTGGCTAAATCCGACGTTCGGTGAAAATTAATGTTAGGCATTAAATTCTACATGAGAATTTAATCTCTCATAAGATGAGATTTTAGCCATCTCATCATATGAGATCCTTATGCGAGAGGTTTGGGTTTAGGTGATGGTTTAATCTGATCTGAATTTATTTGACTGAACCCACATAGATCATGGTCCAAGCCCAAATTAAATTTGGCTAGTTCTGAATCTATTTAAATCCAAATCAAGTCTAATTTCAAATCAATATTTGAAATTGACTAGTCCTTCTAATGGACTTAAACCAAATTGAATATTATTCACTTGTACTTAACCCAATTGAGATAATTCAATTAATCAAATTGATTAATTAAATCATATACGATTCTTAATCGTTGATTAGCAAACAGATCATCGTAGGAAACTTCTATGCGTGTGACTCTCTAGGTTCGAACCTAAGCCGGTAGCATAGAAACAACTTTCTATACTAATCGATGTGCCCATCTAGCAATGGAACCCGACGTCCGGATAGGTCAAGAGTTGCCGAGCAAACTCCAAGAACCCTAAGAAATAGTTACCGTATAATTCATCCTCTTGACCAAATGCTAAGGATGGCTTAAGAGCCTGTCAACTCTAAATAGCAAATCCATAAAGTGATTTCAACTTTAGTGATCATGTGACTTTCACATGAAGTGCCTTGGCCAAGGTCTTGCTAAATTGAAACATAAGCATTTCTCCTTTTAACGGGATAGGTCAAATTCCATCTTGATCCACAAACTGACTACCACAAGTACTTGACTGCACCCAGTAACCTTTCGTAGCTGGATTAGAAATCCAGGTGGTCCGGCACCTAAGTACAATGAGTTGCTTGTAAGCCACTGGTTGTGATCTTCAGGTCTGAAGGATACTTATACCTATATCTTCTCG
>UESW01001391.1:411029-428529 GCA_900491605.1 Calamus simplicifolius | reverse complement strand
ACTGGTTCTGAAACTGGTGCATTAATGGTATCCTTTTGTACCAGTTCAGGGTCAGTTCGTGTTACTATACTTCTCCCACTACGAATAGTTATTGGGAAGTTTGGGAACCTACTTTCTTGTGGTGTTTCTGCTTGTACTATTGGTATTAAAGGAGCCAGTCTAGTTTTATCGCCTCTCAACTCTTCTAGAGCAATTTTACTTCTGGGTTTGTGGTCTATAATATAGTCCTCCTCCAAGAATCGGGCATTGGTGCTAACAATGACCTTCTGATCCTTAGGACAATAAAATAAACCACCTTTTGTTCCTTTAGGATATCCAACAAAGAAGCATACATCTGTCCTTGATTCCAACTTATCTGGTTTACCTTTTAGTACATGTGCTGGACAACCCCAAACCCGAACATGTCTTAGACTAGGCTTGCGCCCAGTCCACAGTTCTGTGGGTGTCTTAGGTACTGACTTAGATGGTACCAAGTTAAGATATAGCAGTCTCTAATGCATATCCCCAAAACGAAATAGGTAAGTCTGAATAACTCATCATAGATCTAACCATATCCATAAGAGTCCTATTCCTTCTTTCAGCTACACCATTCTGCTGTGGCGTACTAGGTGCAGACAACTGGGATTCAATCCCAGCATCTAATAAGTAATCTGTGAACTCCCCTAAGAGGTACTCGCCACCACGATCGGATCGTAGTGTCTTGATATTTTTACCATGACGGTTCTCCGTTTCTGCCTTAAAAATTTTAAATTTTTCAAAGCATTCAGACTTACGGCGCATCAGATAAATATACCCATATCTTGAGTAATCATCAATAAAAGTGACAAAGTACTCAAAACCACCTCTAGCTTGGATGTTCATTGGGCCACACAAATCAGAGTGAACCAATTCTAATATCTCCTTAGCTCTATTGCCTTTGGCCGAGAATGGCCGCTTGGTCATTTTTCCTTCTAAGCAAGATTCACAGACCGGTAGTGCCTCTACTTCCAATGAACCTAATGGTCCATCTTGAACCAGTCTAGAAATCCGTCTTAGATTTATATGACCTAGGCGCAAGTGCCAAAGATAAGTTTGATTCATTTCAGAAGGATGTTTTCTCTTACATGGTCTATTATAGTTATTCACTTCATTTAGTTGCACAGTAGGAGAAACAGGATTAATAATATAAAGACCATCCACCAATGTACCAGAACAGATAAAATGTTTATTTTTCTTAATAACAACGGAGTCATTAAAATAAACTGAATATCCATCATCAACCAACTTAGAAACTGAAATTAAATTCCTTCTAATTGAAGGTACAAAAAAATAGTCTTTAATATTAAAATCCTATTTCTACTAAAAGAAAAGCTAAAATCTCCCACTGCAACTACTGACACTCTCGTGCCATCTCCCAGAAATATGTAAATCTCCCATCACTTAGCTGCCGGGTCTGCTGGAACCCCTGCAAAGAATTGCAAACATGATTAGTGGCTCCGTATCTACACACCAGCCACTGGTAGATAACAGCACTAAACAAGTTTCAACTACAAGTGAATGAGATATACCTCTAGCCTGTTTCCTGGCAAGCCAAACTGGACATTGCTGCTTCCAGTGACCTGGCTGCTTGCAGACGAAGCACTTTCCCTTCTTTTTTATTTCCCCATTGGGCTGTGGGGCCTGATGCTGTTTCTTTTTCTGAACCTTTTTCTTCTTCTTAGCATGAGACTTCGAAGAAGAACCTTTTTCAGTAACCATAGCAACTGCAGGCTTCTTAATGAAACTCTCTGCTACCTGAAGTTCTTTAAGTAGCTCTGCCAGTGAAAAATTCATTTTGTTCATAGTATAATTTAGGCAGAACTGCTTAAAAGAATCAGGTAGGGACTGGAGAATGATATCAACCTGGGTTTCCCCATCCATCTCCGCTCCAAGGATCTCCAGTTCATTCAGAAGACTAATCATCTTTAGAACATGATCCCTGACAGGAGTTCCAGCCATATTAGTGTTCATCAGTTCTTTCATCGCAGTCTGCCTAGCTGCACGACTCTGATCCCCAAACATTTCTTTGAGGTTGAACATCATGTCATAGGCAGAGGGCATAGATTGATGCTGATGTTGCAGAACATTTGACATAGATGCCAATATGTAACACCGCGCCATCTCATCAGCCTTAACCCACTTACGGTAAGCTTGGGACTCCTCATCTGAAGCCCCTTCACCGGGCTCTGCGGGACAGACCTGAGTGAGCACATACTTGTACCCTTCTGCAGTTAACACTATATCCAGGTTTCTTTTCCAATCAATGTAATTAGGACCAGTCAATTTGTTTTCTTTGAGTATCACAGCAAGTGGATTGAAAGAAGACATTTTAATCCTGAGAATCATTCATACATCAAATAAGATATAATGAGCAATAAACTTTAAATTCAAAATTATAAGTAGGGCCCCTCAACCACTACATAATAAAAGAATTTGCCAGCAGCCTAGTACATTTTGAATAGTATGCCTCGATGGGAGGACGTCTACTACTCATCATTTATCTAGACAGATAAAACCTATTAATTTTACTATCTAGGTAAAAGGTAACATACCAAGTAAAATTAATTAGCTGGCTAACTTTGGTCATATAAATATTTGTAGTGACTCCGATGGGGAGGATACTATTTATACCTAAGTGTATACCATCACTCAATCCTAGATCCATTGTCCCATGGTGGATCCCTCAGATGGAGAGGTAATCCAACATTAACAACTACTAGGGATTATTCTTGGTGAGCTGGCAATCAATTTCATCCTATGGGGAGGAAAGCACTAATGCCAACACGTGAAATTAACTACCTCACCAATAAACAAGTGATGGGACCATGGGATTTAAATGTGATTAATTCCCTCTCCCACTTAGTTATTTAAACAATATTTTGAGGGTTATAAAACTTGTGTTTGATTATCTTATAAATTAAAATCCCATAGTAGTGATCGATGCAGGGAATAAATTTTACTCTCTAGTTGCACATGTTCACACTAGTCTTGGAATTTGAATATATATCAAAACACAAACAGCAAGTTTATCCAATTAACCATGTTCTCCTAGTTATAGATATAAGAAAAAAGGATAAACAATCAAGTATGCAACATAACCAATATAAACAAGATAAATAAAATCCCTGTTATTATGGTCAAAATCTCCGCAGATGAAGATCCCTTGCATGATTGCTACTTTGCTCGACGATTTGCCACTTCGCATACGGGGGTCTGGGGGCTAGCCCCCAGCGGGGATCGAATCAGCTCCTTCGATTCCTTTGCTTCGATTTTCCTTCAGAATCTGATCCTGCAACGGATTCTCCTTAGAATCCTATCCTGCAATGGATTCTCTCAGAATCCTATCATACAAGATTCTCCTTAGAATCATCCTGCTTTTTGCAGTAGGTCTTCTTCCTCCATCAGAGCCGCACCAGATTACATAAATCCTATGCCTCCATCGAGGAGTTCACATGCTACGTATTTACAATCACAAAGCTCTCAAAAAATCAGAGCATACATGCTATGAAATATTACAATGATCCTACGCCTCCTTAAACCGAGTATACAAAACAGATCTAAGTAATATTAAATCAAAACACATACATTCATGTGACCATAATAACAGGATAGAAACCTACAAAACAACGTTAGCAGCAAGCACGATCTATCCTGGGCATGCATATACCGATTAATGGAGAACATGGCCGTATTATTCATATACAGTATCAGACGTGGCTCTGATACCACTGTTGGGGAACGCGGAATACCCCCAAGATCACGGCTATAGCGTATATGAGTAATACAAAAAAAACTTTTACCGTTCTAATCTATGAGTACAAGATCATACCTTCAGATTTGAACTTTCGATCACTTTGATTCGATTGCTCGACCTCAACCTTTAGCCTTCCGCCGTATTCCCGAAAATACCTTCTTTCTCTCACAATGGTGGGATCTCTTGGCCGTCCTAGGGTTTCTTGTTTTTCTTTCTCCAAAAAAATTCTTACCCTAGCAACCAACTGAGAGGGTATTTATAGGGCTACAACAGGGACCAATAGGCAAATATAAAAGGACTTCCTACGTAATTAAATCTCCCAATCCTACCCGGGTTAGGATTCAATTATGTAAATTACAATTCATTCCACTAAAGAATTATAATTGTACTCCTAATCATATTCGAATTTATATTTTCGAGCCTTTAATATTAAATACTTATTATCTCCCCACGTTAAGATTACAGATATCCACCAATTAAATTTAATTAATGACATATAATTTAATTAGCTTTTATTATCCTTGAGACCTATCCACTTAACTTATTTGATGTATCGGATTCAAAATCCACTTGCAAGATTTGATACAATCAAAACTTATAAGCTTTCTCAAGGGGATATCATCAATCCAATTTATCAGGACGTGTTTCTTCAACTATTAATATTCACCATATATATAATGTTATTGCCCAACCCACTGAGTTTATTGACTCATATAGAATCTCATTCTATGTGTAATCAAAGCAATAATCACTACATACACATGTCTAGAAATAGAATTCGGATTAAGAGCATAAGTAATCATAATATTCATGAGGTTTAATTATTTTATAAAGTCAGTATAAAATAATTAACTCAACTGGGTCCTGTTCAATACACACAAAGTGTACTAGCACAAATAGTTAGAATAAACCATTCCCTAGTCAAGACATACCTACTAAAAATTTGTGCTACAGTTCTACTGACGGTGTGTCCAATTCCATCTAAAACTGTGAACAATAAACTTGTATTCCAAAAGAACCGATGATCTAGTCTTCTGTGTGTAAGCCGTACTCTACACACTAGATCAAATACTCTTTGTAAATACTAGACACATGCACATATATAATAAATGGCATACATTGCTCAAAATGAATTCTCATTAAAATATAAAGACATAACATAAAGCATATCTTTTAGTCTATATCTCTATCAGGGCCCAGCGGCGTGCCTGTCGCCTCGCCGGGCCTAAGCTATGGCCGGAAGCCCATCGGCACCGAAGGCGGCATCCGGTGGCGGATCGAATGCAGGAGAGAGGGAGGAGAGGGCTAGGTGGCCCTTCTCCTAGACTGGAACCGAACCGGCTTCCCGTTGGTTCAGGTCCGTGGCATGCTTGCTGCCTTGCCGGGCATGGGCGGCGGCCAGTGACCCCCACCAGCACGGGCTTGCATCCGATGGAGGTCCAACTGATCGGTGGTGGTCGGACGTGCCATAGGCATAGTGATGTGCCACGGGAGATGTAGAGAGTGAAAGAAAGAAAGAGGGAGAAAGAGAGAGAAGGGGAGGCACGGCCGCGGCAGCAGCCGGCTCTGGACTAGTTGTCGGCGGCCATCTGCCCAGGGTTTGGTCGGCGGCGGCCCTGACCACCGGCACGAGCCTTCCCTGGTTCGGGCGAACCAGGGGAGGGGGGAATTTCAGTGGAAACAGGGAAGCCTGTTTGGACGATTTGGGCTGTTTTGGGTTTGGCCTTGTTGGGCTGGCTAGTGAGACACTATTGAGCTGAGTTTTGGGCACTGTATTGGGCCGGGATTGAGAAAAAAGAATATATGGCTCGGATCAGTTTTGATCCTAGTTTCTAGGAAATTTTTATTTCCCCATTTGACTAATTATTCTTGATGATATTTGAGCCCAAAGTTAGGCCAGGATTAGATTGGGTAGAATTTAAGGGACACTTTATTATTCCAATTTTAAAGACTTAATTGTGTAAAATGATGCTGTAGGTATACAGTTGTCCAAATAGCTGGTTTATAGTTTGGGATTAGCGTACTAAGGTAAGTAAACCAATTATCATGATTTTATAAATTATTTATTATATTTATAGCTAATATATATTTATGAAATGAGACAAAAATAAAATTTTGATATTTGATTTAATAATAGTACCACGAGTATGTAATTGAGTATCTGCTATAATTATATGCAACTGCTGATATTTTGCAAAGTAGTGGATTATAAATATGCAAAAGATGAAGGATATGATATTTTGACTTTGCAAAACATATTGGTACTATTGATGTATTTTATGCAAATGCTAAGAATGTACAAACCACTGTATATGTGATGTGAGAAGCTTATGCTTATATTGATGCATGATGTGTTATATGCAATGTGATGATGATATTGAGATTATGCTTATATGTATCACTGCGGTTCTCATATGATGTGAAATGATATGAAATGCCAAGTAATACGGGACCCATCTCCACAGGAAAATATATGTAGAGGACACACATCTGTAGGATGTTGTGATTGATTATGATATGGCATAATGCTGGTACCAGACCCTTCCTCTTAGGGACATTTAAGAGTGATACACTAGTTGGGTGTTGTTGGGCCGTGGGACACATAAAAATAGTAATTCTATAAATACAGTGGGTTTGTTTACATTGCATATTTTGACATTTATTGTATGATTAAGCTTCCAAAATTACTTTGAGCAAATGATATGCATATTCTGATAATATGGCAAGTGTATTTGAAATTGGAAGCTTTTTATTTGTAAATCTGATTTGATTTGATAATATCTTGAAATGATTAATGGATTACATTATATTATATATGGCTTACTTTTGAGTGTAAGCTCATTTAATCTCACAATGTTTTTCAAAGCCACAAGACTGAAGAAGGAAATATGGGGTAGATGGAGCTTCTATTAAAATAAATTAAATCCAATATTTTGATGTAATCTTAGTGATTTATGTTTGTAGGGCTTGTAGCCCAAACCTTATATTTATGGCTTGTATTAAGTTTTGACTTTGAATGACTTATAGTTTTTTTTTAATTTAGTGTCATGATTCGGGATACCTTCATGTCTGGCATACGGCGGATTATCATTCGGCTCAAATTTTTGGTCTGGGGTGTGGCAGAACCCGAGAATTTGGGAGTTATGCAATCTTGATCTTTTATTTGCCTCTTGTTTTTTCCCTCCCTCTCTCTGATTAGCTTTTGTGTACTGGTGAAGGATTTATGTCCAGCAATGGAGTTTTTTAGCTAAGAATTCTCGAGAGTGGAACGGATTTCTTTGTTCTTTGTTTGTTTGGTTGTTGGTAGTTTGTTTTTTTTTTTGGCGATGGAGTTTGATGAGAGGTTTTTGTCTTCAGAAAGGAGATAGAAAGAGAGAAAAAAGAATAGGATAAATCATTTTGAGCATGAATGAAGCATTTTGTTTTGGGTATTTGAGATCTCTATGGAGGATTTGAGGCTTCTTTCCGTGGTTTCTTACACCTTGTTATGTAAATTTCTTAAAAATATGAAGATTTTACTGGCGTCTTTCTCGTAGAATTATGAGTAAATATCTAATGTGAATTTATAATATATTATTTTATTTCTAATGTGTCGTGGTAAACCTGTTATTGGTTTAAAAAAAATCGACAAAAAAGTGATCCTTGCCTGTTCTTCTTGATTTTTGCAGGAGTATAAGCATTGCAGTCGATTGGAGGAGTGTTTTTCTTGAAATATTAAATTCCCCATTTTTTTCATTATCTGTTGATGATTTTGAAGCTGCCGTGGTGAATGCGTAGAATTATTTGTGCCTCTGGTTGAAGGATTCATTACAGAGGTACAATGGAGGAGTCTCTGTTCTCCATCCTGATGGATGCTCCATCTTCACTATATGCTTCATGGGTGTCTCATGGCTTCCAAGTATGTTAATATTCTTCCTACCAATGGGCGTAAGCTTCTTAATGGGGTAAGCACAACTTAGTTTTTTAATACTATTTGTATTAATAGTTTTATGATAAACGAAGTTCTTCCCATCTCTTGTTTACTTTGCATTGAAATTTATGTAATGAAATAGCTGTCATGAGAACTCTACTTAGGATCTCACTTCTTGAAATTCCAGTGAAAAGTGAATATTTTTCTCAAAATATATTAAGTGGTTTCATCTACATGCATGCTGTCTCATGCGCACGCACGCAGAAAAAGAGAGAGAGAGAGAGCAATTTGGACCTTAAAGAGGTCGATCTGATATTTAAATGATATTGGAATTGGTTGAAACCAATTAAAAAGGAAATTAATGGATCAAGGTGGAAAGAAGAATCGAGAGGGAAGACGGTAAAGAAAGTTGCGTGTTTTAGTAATATAAATAAATTTAAACTTTGGGTAAGATAGTATCAAAATTTTTAATTTGGTTGTGGAATGGTTGTAAACAATTTAGACCTGAATAGCTCAACACAATGATATAACTTAATTTTATAAAATTAATAGGGTATAAATAAACTTTTACTTTGAGTTAATGTTTGATGGTTTATAACTTAAAACTCCATAGATGTCTTAATACCAAAGTTATTTAATGTATTTTTTAAACACACTAACCAATAATGAGTTATATTGTTCACTATTAATATATATTTTAAAGATTCCATAGATTTTAATACTTTTATATATTATTAAACTAATACAGCCTTAACTCATAGACAATATCTATGAGTTTAAATTAAAATAGTTCTTAAGTTTATAAATTAATCTCCTTTTATCTGAGCCGGCTCGTTACCCTTATATTTGGAAGCACATTGATTGGTTATATACCAAAAGTCTTTGAAATTGAGTCAAGTGATTCCAAAAATATTTAAACTCATTCTTTAAGAATACACAATAAAATATGTGACACCTGATGTCGCCTAGTAACTCGCCTCGAACGCCGGGTTAACGGAGATGATTTGGTAAGGGATGAGTGGGTTTGGGCCATCAGCCTCTCCTCTTCTCGGGGTGCGAACCCTGCAAAGAAGTCCTCGAGGCCAATTGCTTCTGTAGAGACCCTCCGACGATCAAGTAAGTCACTCAGGACCACAGCAGAATGAGTAAAAAAGGTTCTTTAGCTTGGGGTTCGATCCCCTCACTACGAGTGAGGGGCTTTTATACCTGTTCGAGGGCCCCCCCTTCCCGCTTCCGAAAGGTGGCTGATTTCAAGGTGCCCTTGTCCGATAGCGGGCATAGGGCAAAAATGACAGCAACAGGCCGTAAGCAACACTGAGCGTGTCAGAGGTGTCATCCCCCGCCGGCTACCTGTGGAGCGCGGCGCTAGCAGGTGGGTGGTCGTGTCAGGCCCGTACCGTTATGGGCAGCGGCCACGCACCGCTGCAGGAGGTAGCGGACCACGTGGTCGCCACAGCGGTTGGCGGGCCACATGGGGCTCCCGAGACCGAATCCAGGTCGGGGTGCAACTAAGTTTGGGGCTTAGGCTAAGGGCGAGGTCGACTGGGGCCGAGGTCGGTCGGAGTCGAGGCAACTGGGGCCGAGGCCGGCCGGAGCCGAGGCCGACTGGGGGCCGAGGCCATGCCAGCCAATGATAAACAGTCCTAGGCCAGGTCCTCTTGGGCTGGGTCACTGTCGAAGATGACGTTCACATTCCACTAAGCCTGCTCCCGGTGGGACTTGATCAGCCACATCAGATGCCCCCCGCCCCTGAGATAGAGTGGGTACATCCTCCATCTGATGAAAGGGGTGCATCATTGCCCTGGGGCTGATCCCAATGTGTCGCCGACCGTCGAATGGTGCACGCGGCTGCCGAAGTGATAGCTCCCTGACGATGGGGGTGCGGGGCATCTCAATGCCGCTGCTTTGTCCCGTTTTACCGCCGAGCCTTAAAGGGGATCCTCCTCGATTTGAGAAAAATCCATTGGGTTCCCAAAAAGGGCGCCAGCAATTAATGATCTGACGTGGCCAGCGACTTGCCATTGGCTGACCGCTTCGTTTCTCACTCCCTGGGCTCTCGCCGAGGTGACCTCTCCACTGCGCACGTGGCAGGTCACCTCGGGCAAGGATAGTTTAAAGAGGGGAGAGCACCTTGCGAGGACTCATGCCAGCTGCCTGAGCCTTCTTCCCCCCTCGAGTCTCACATGCTTCCACCCGTCCGCGTCTTCCTTCTTACCAGGTCAATCTCCCCACGCTTCCGCTCTCCTTCCATGTCTTCCTCGGTAGGTTCATGGTCTTTGACTCCGGCCTCTGCTGGCTTTGTTTTCTCGCAACTGCAGCCTTCTCAGACCCCTTCCGCTCCTTCTTTCTCCTGCTCTGGCTCCACCACAGATCGGGCTCCCCTGTCGCGGCGACGGCCCGCTGCAAGGGCTCCCTTTAGGGACCACCCGGCTGCCACTGGCCCCCCTCCTAGGAAAGATGCCCCCGAGGGATCCATCTCCACCATAAATGGGCCTGAACTGACCAATCTTAGGACCCTGTACGGAATCCCGCCTAGCATTAGGTTATACCTTTCCACGCCTGACAACAGGGTGGTCTCCCTGGCCGGGGAGAGTCGTACGAGGCGTTCTTTAGGGCCGGCCTTCGGCTGCCCTTTCACCCATTCATAGTCAGTCTTTTAGAATGGTACGACCTGACGCCCTCGCAACTGGTTCTAAATTCCATTCGGACGGTCTGCTCCTTTCTCGTCCTATGCCGCCTCCAGGGCTTAGAGCCTAGAGTCAACCTTTTCCGAGCATTCTACCTCATCCGCCGCTAGGCAGGCTGGTGGATGTTCTAGCCTCGGTCCACCCGAGCCCTCGACTGGGTCCTCCCAGCTCTGTCAAGGGGTGGAAGACCCGTTTCTTCTATGCCGATTTTGAGGGAGCGAGGCTGAGCTGGGGGACCCAAACGACAGCCCCAACAAGAACAATTCAGTGGTGTCGAGGGACGAGGAGGCCTTTCACCAACTGCTATCGGCCGAGATCCCTAGCTCCAAGGACCTACTATCGGACGAGAATCTTCGACTAGCAAATATCTTCCCGAGCGGTGGTGAAGATCAGCCACTTCTGAAAAGATTTCATTATATATATATATATATATATATATATATATATGATCGACCGAGGTACTGTGCAGACATGAGACCGCAAGATGACACCGTGAGGAGGGCGGCGATCCGGAAGAGGAAGGCGGCCGGCGAAGCCGAGGGTCGAGGCAACGGCCTCAGCCTCAGTCTCCGACTCGACCTTGGGCTCGCTCCATGCAACCAGCCATCCTATCCGGTCGCCTCAGGAGGACCGCTCGGTCGCCCTGCCCATGGACTTGACCGCCAACACGCCTCCGAGGGGCACAGGGTCATGGCGGAGATGACCCCCCCCCTCCCCCCGATGCGGAGCAGGCCAACCCGAGCATCGGGCCGTCCTCAGGGGAAGGCCCATCAGCGGGCGAGCGAGAGGGTGGGAGGCTAAGGCCCGAGGAGCCATCGACAGGGGAGATGCCCCCGGCCCTCGATGTAGTGATTGCAATCCCAACCCAGGCCCGGACCGAGGTGGTGAAATCGAAGCAATTCCTTCTCGACCCTCTCTTATAAACCAAGGCTGGAGGGCAGAGAGACTAATGGCCCAGGTCTGCCTGCCCGAGTTCCAGGGGGAACTCCATCACCAGGGGGCCACGACCTTCTTCCGAGAGGCCTTCGTGGCCTAGCTATGGGTAAGTTCATACTCTTTCGTTCCTTGTGATCATGCTTTGGACCTTACTGATGGGGGTGTCTGTGTAGGCCACGAACTCCCTAGCAGCCATGAGGGAAGTCCTCTGCCAAAGCGACACCCATCTCTGCCAAAGCAACATCCATCTCCACCAAACCCATGCGAACTTGATAACATGAGGGCCCATGCCGAGGGGGCCGAGGCAGCGCTGGGGGCAGTTCGTGCCGACCGAGCCAAGCTGGAGGAGGCTAGGCGTCGGTTGGAGGTAGCCCGGAGTGAGCAAGAGGAGAGGGTCACAGAGGCTGAGAAGCTCAGGCGATGGGTGGCGGCAGAGTGGGAGAATGCCCGAGTCGCCATCGAGGTGTTGGACTCAACCAGGGCGACCATCTGCGCTCGGGACTTGCGTATCGACTCCCTCTGCCTTGAGGTAAATCGGCTGAGCTCCGGGCCACAGGCACCGAGGAGTCCGCCGACTGGTGGGGGCCCAGGGCAGCCGAGAGCGAGACCATGGCGAGGCAGCGGGGGAGAGGGCTATGGCCGCTGAGAGGAGGACCGCCGTCGCCGAGGAGGCAGTTGCTAGGGCGGTGGATGACTTCCGAAAGTCGCTGCCTTTGGGGAAGAGCTGGTCGATGCCACGACGGGCTCCTATCTGTTGGACTTCCGTGACGGCAAGGAGAAGATTGGTCGCATCTTCAGCGATACTGGACTCAAGGGCATCGAGTCAGACGACGTGCCCGAAGAGTCGGCCTTGCGCCAGGTCGGCCGACAGGGTTGATGCCGGCGGAGCAGGAGCCAGCTGATAGCGAGCTGGGGTCGGGCGAAGCCGGACCGGCCTCGTCTTGATTTTTTTTTATGTTTTACATCTTTGAAGTCCGACTTGTTTTGGCGTTTTTGTAAGACTCCTTTTAGTAATGACATGCAATTTCTGTTCAAGCCCTTGACCTTATGTTTATGCTCTCCCCACTTTACTTTACGTGGTGGGAATAGCCCTTGGAGTGCCGACGCTTGGGGTCGGCCGAGGCCAACCCTGCTGGACTCGGGCTTCGAGTGCCAACCGGGGTCGGGCTTGGAGTGCCATGCTCGGGTCGGCCGGAGCCGACCCTACTGGACTCGGGCTTTGAGCGCCGACCGGGGTCGGGCTTGGAGTGCTGACGCTCGAGGTCGGCTGAGGCCGACCCTACTAGACTCGGGCTTTGAGTGCCGACGGGGTTGGGCTTGGAGTGCTGACGCTCGGGTCGGCTGAGGCCGACCCTGCTGGACTCGGGCTTTAAGCGCCGACCGGGACCGGGCTTGGAGTGCCGACGCTCGGGGTCGGCTGAGGCCGACCCTGCTGGACTCGGGCTTCGAGCGCCGACCGGGGCCGGGCTTGGAGTGCCACGCTTGGGGTCGGTTGAGGCCGACCCTGCTGGACTCGGGCTTCGAGCGCCGATCGGGGTCGGGCTTGGAGTGCCGACGCTCGAGGTCGCTGAGGCCGACCCTGCTGGACTCGGGCTTCGAGCGCCGATCGGGGTCGGGCTTGGAGTTGGCGCATTCGAACATCTTTGTTTATTTAAAGAAGATGAGACAATCAAGGCTATATTTATTTCAATGAGGTAAGAAGGTGAGGCACCCAAACCTAAACCAGTTTGCTGCATACATCATTGGAAGTATCGGCGAAGGTTGTCCGAGTTCCAAGTTCGAGGGAGTGGAGTCCATCGAGTCCTTCGATTTGGTACGCTCCTAGGTGTAGAGTCTCTGTGATCCGGTAGGGTCCCTCCCAATTAGGAGATAACTTGCCTCCTTCGATTGGTTTTGAAACTTCGGCTCTCCTGAGGACCAGATGCCCTGGGAGGAACGTCCTGGGATGGACACGGGCGATATAGTACTTGGCGGCTCTTTGGCGGTAGGCTGCCATCTTAAGTCGTGCCCGATCTTGTGCCTCCTCGACGAGATCGAGGTTGGATCGCAGTCGGCCCGGGTTGTCCTCCTCACTGAATGACTCCACCCGAAGGCTCGACACGCCGATCTCCATAGGGATGATGGCCTCGGACCCGAACACTAGGCAAAAGGGGGTCTCCCCCGTAGGAATCCAAGGTGTCGTGTGGTAGGCCTGTAGCACGCTGGGAAGCTCGTCCATCCATCTTCCTTTGAAATCATCAAGCCGTGCCCTGAGCCCTTGAAGGATGGTGTGGTTCGTTACCTCGGCCGCTCCGTTTGTCTGCGGATGGGCTACTGAGTGAACCATTGCTGGATGCCCAACTCGGCGCAGAACTCCCTGAAGGGGGTGTTGTCGAACTGCCGGCCGTTATCGGTAACGAGGGTATAGGGTACCCCAAACCGGCAGATAACAGACCTCCAAAAGAAAGACCTTACCTTGCTCTTTGTGATCTTCGCCAGCGCTTCAGCCTCGACCCACTTGGTGAAGTGATTGATGGCGACAAGTAAGAACCTTCGCTGGCCGGATGTTGGGGGAATGGCCCCAGGATGTCCATTCCATTCCCCACTGGGCGAAAGGCCATGGGGCCGACAAGGGGCTCAGTTGGGAGGTTGGTTTCCACTGGACATTGGCATGTCGCTGGTAGCTGTCGCACTTTTGGACCAGCTCGGCTGTGTCCCCTTTCATGGTCGGCCAGTAGTACCCCTGACGTAGAGCCTTGTGGGCCAGTGCCCTGCCCCCTAGATGGTTCCCGCATATGCCTTTGGGGATCTCTCGGAGTATGTAATCAGCGTCTGCAGGGCTAACGCACTTCAGAAGGGGTGGAAGAAGGACCTGCAATACAGTCATCCGTCTAATACTAGGAACCTGGGGGCTCGCCGCCTGAGCAGTTTGGCCTCCACAGGGTCATCCGGAAGGATACCGTCGGTGAGATATCGAGTGTAAGCTTCAATCCATGCGGGCCTCAAGTCGATTGGTAGGACTTCCACAGCCTCGATGCTTGGGACCTCTAGATGCTCCACATATGTCCTCCCCAGAGCTCCGTCTGCCGATGTGGCCAGGTGGGAGAGCGCATCAGCCCTAGCATTCTCGCCCCTTGGAATATAACTGACATTGAAGCGGGCGAAGTGTGAGGCTTCCACTCGGACCTTGCCCAAATAGCGGGACATGGTGGTGTCCCTAGCCTCGAACTCTCTAGCGATCTGCTCGGAGATGAGTTGAGAGTCCATGAAGGCTCTGAGGTTTTTGCCTTGATCTCGCGGGCCAGTCTCATCCCGACCAGCAGGGCTTCATACTCGGCCTAATTATTGGTGGCAGGGAAAAGAAAGCGAAGAGCATACTCCACTATCACTCCCTCGGGACTTGCCAGCAGGAGGCACGCTCCGCTCCCTCGGGAGTTTGACGCACCGTCCACGTGGAGGATCCACTCCTTCGTCGCCACCTTGATGGTAGAGGGCAGTTCGTCAAGGTTTTTCGATGGCTCCTCGGCCCACGTGCACTCGACCAGGAAGTCCACCAAGACTTGTGACTTCATGGCCGATCTTGATCGAAATGTCAGGTCGAACTCTGCCAGCTTGAGCGCCCATTTTGCCAACCGACCAGAGGTGTTAGGACGGGACAGAATTGCCTTTAACGGCTAATCCGAGAGCACCATGATTGGATGGGCTTGGAAGTATGGCCTGAGATGCTGAGCGGAGACTATTAATGCGAAGATAATCTTTTCGGCATGGGTGTACCTGGTCTCCGCGTCGTGAAGTACTTTGCTGGTGTAATAAATCAGTCTCTGTGTTCCGTCAGGATCCACTCGAACAAGAACCGAGCTGACCGCCTCATCAGAGGCGGTAAGATATATGAAGAGGTCTTCTCCTTCCGTGGGCTTTGATAGCAATGGTGGGGTCGACAAGAACTCCTTAGCCCCTCAAAGGCTTTCTGACACTCCTCCGTTCACTCAAAACCGTTTACCTTCCGTAGTGCCCTGAAGAAAGGCAAGCATCGCTCGACCGACCTCGACAGAAAACGGCTTAAGGCCACCACTCTTCCGGTCAGACGTTGCACCTCCTTTACTGGCTGGAGGCCTCATGTCTAGGATGGCGTGGATCTTGTCCGGGTTCGCCTCAATCCCTCGGGATCACCAAGAAACCCAGGAACTTACCTGCCACCATCCCAAAGGAACACTTGCGGGGATTGAGCTCATCTGGTAGCGGCGGAGGTTGCTGAAGGTTTCCGCCAGGTCCACGACGTGGTCCTCGGCGCGGATGCTCTTGGTTAACATGTCATCCATGTATACCTCCATGTTGCGTCCGAGCTGTCCCTCGAAGACTCTGTTCATCAGCCTCTGATACGTGGCTCCAGCGTTCTTCAGTCCGAAGGGCATCACCTTGTAGCAATAGATGCCTCTCTCTATCACAAAGGAAGTAGCCTCCTCGTCCGCTGGGTCCATCTTGATTTGGTTATACCCCGAGAAGGCATCCATGAAGCTTAGGGTTTCATGGCCAGACGTGGCACCACCAACTGGTCGATCCTTGGCAAAGGGAAGCTGTCTTTAGGATATGCCTTATTCATATCGGTGAAGTCCACGCACATCCTTCAGCTCCGTTGGCCTTGCGGACCATCACCATGTCGCTAGCCAGTCCGGATAGTGGACCTCTCGGATATGACTGGCAATGATCAGCTTGCTGACCTCATCGACAGTCCTTTTCCGCTCGGGAGCAAAGCTCCTCTTCTTCTGCCTAACCGGGCGGCACTGTAGATTGAGGTTGAGCTGGTGGGTCATAATCTCTTGTGGCACACCAGGCATGTCCACCGCCAACCAAGCGAAAACATCTGAGTTGGCACGAAGAAAGGCAAGCAATCGACCTCTTGCCTCATTCGAGAGGAGTCCTCCCACTCAGACCATCCTCGTCGGGTCCTCCCTGAGCGGGAATGTCAACAGATGCTCGGCCAGCTCCCTCTGCCTCATCACTTCTCTAGGGTCCAGCGACTCGGGCTCTAATGGTGCGACCATCGCCTGCGGGCTGGAGGCTACATGGTAACAAGATGGCACCCGGCCTCTCTCCCCACGCATCTCCCCCACCCCCTGGTCAGTTGGGAACCTGACTAGCAACCGCTTGGTGGAGATGACGGCATCCAGGAGGTTTAGGCCGGGTCGTCCGAGAATAGCATTGTAGGCTAATGGGACCCAGACTACTAGAATTTGATGAGGATGGTACTCTATCATGGCGGCATCCCAGCTGTGATGGGTAGAGTGATTTCTCCCTCCATTCTAACCGAATCTCTGGTGAAACCCATTAAGGGCGTGACCACAAGCCGAAGAGATTCAGGGGACAAGTTCATTCGAACAAACGATCATAACCAAGAACGTCAACCGAGCTTCCACTATCAACAAGGATCCTTTGTACAGGATGTTTTGTGATTATCATCGACACGATGCGCTATCATCGTTTGGGTTATCCACCCCCTCTAGATCCTCGAAGAAGGGAATTACGGAATCTACTCCCCCGGCCTCCCGCGGCCTCTTGGACACATTGCCTGCCCCCCAACAGATCATGGCTATCATCTTCTCGGTAGGGGCATTCCCGATGCCGGCAGGCAGCAGTTCCGATGGTCCTAGGCCAGCCGGGTTTCCCCTTTGGATGAATTTTCCAAGGTAGCTGCACTGGATGAGATCCTCGATTGCCTTCTTCAGCTGGCAGCATTCCTCGGTATCGTGCCCATGATCTCGTGGAAACGATAGTCAAGTTCTTGTTGCAGGTTGCAGTAGGCTTCAGGGAGCGGGGCGCTGAAAATATGCCTCACCCTCGATCTTCATCAGGATATGGGAGATAGGGGCGACAAGAGGAGTGAAGGGCCCTTCCCTCAGGGCCAGGGCAAGGGCCCGCGGATGGTTGTCTGGCCTGCGGGCGGCTTTGGTCTCCTGGAATGAAGTTTCTCAGGCTCTTGGCGGACTTGCTTCTTGTTGGATCCCCCGTCGGCCTCTCTCTGGGGGAGTCCATCTCGTTCGCACGAATGTACTTATGTGCTCGGCCGAGCAACTCGGCATGGGAACCTGGGGGCTTCTTGTTGAGTGAGTAGGCGAACCGGGATAGTCGAAGGCTTCGCTTCAGGGCCAGCATGGCTACAGGGTCGTCGAGTTGTAGACCTCTAAGGCAGCCTCCTTGAACCGAGCCACGTAGTCCCTC
>UESW01001391.1:383933-403210 GCA_900491605.1 Calamus simplicifolius | reverse complement strand
ATCATTGCCTCCAAATTAACGACAAGATAAGCGACGCATAATTGCATCGCTAATCCATAATAAATTTTAAAAAGAATAGCGAGGGTTTAGCGATGCAAAATTGCGTCGCTAAACCCTAGTATATAATCTGAGTCGCGTCCCGGCCCCTCCGACCTCTTCTTCTTCCTCTTCTAACCCTAATCTATGTCGTCCCCCTCCTCCGCCTCCCCTCGCACTCTCCCCCGGCGTTAGGAGCCACCAGCGGCGGCCCCCCCCCCCGGCGAGGTAAGCCCCCCTCCCCCACTCCCCTCCCCACACCCCCCCCCCCCCCCCCCGCCCTCCCGTTTCTGTTAGGCCATGGCCACGGCGGCAGCGTGGCCGTCGTCTCCACCCACGGCCGGCGGTGGCCTGGCCATGGTGGCCAGGCCGGCGGTGGCCTGGCCATGGTGGCCAGGCCACCGTTTAAAAAAAAATTTGTTGGGGTGGTGGGGTTTTTCTGCCACCCCGGAGGCGCGGCCACGGCGGCAGCCGTGGCCGTCGTCTCAGGCCACGGCCGCAGCCGTCGCCGGAGGTGACGGTCACGGCCGCTACCGTGGTTGGCGGTGGCCTGGCCACGGTGGCCAGGCCACCGTTTAAAAAAATTTATTGGGGTGGGGTTTTTCCCCAACCCCTGAGGCGCCAGCCACGGCGGCGGCTATGGCCGGTGGTCTTGGCCAGGTCACCATTTAAAAAAAATGAAAATGGGGTGGAGTTTTCCCCCACCCCTGAGGCGCCGGCCACGTTGGCGGCCGTGGCAGGCGGTGGCCAGGCCATCGTGGCCAGGCCACCGTTTAAAAAAAAGTAATTACATAATAATGGTTTTGCATTCATGTTTTGAACCATTAGATGTAGAATTTAAATTAAAATGTTCAACTTATGCATCAAGTTGGAAAAATTGATGTTATTAATTTAAACAATCCATTTTTTGATCACTTATGTGGTTAAAAGTATCTAAATCTTATAATTTTTTTATGTATAAATGTTTAGAAATAGTAACATCATATTCAATGATTTAGATTATTAATGATCATCATTATTTAATTAAAAAAATATTATTATGTTTATGTTTCATATCCAATAACATGTTTTAGACTACTATTGTCACTCTTAGTTAAGGGTTAAAAAAGACCTAATTCTATTATTAAGGTTTCTTTAAAGCTATTTATGCAATAATATATGTGCATTTGTAGTTATTTACAATTGTTATGTCTTGATTATTTACATTCTGCTTCAAATTGAATGATGCATTAAATTATGTAATGCTAGAATGAAAGTCTTGTTGTAGTTTTATTTAATTTTCAGCAACAATTTAGCCGGTTCAATGATTTATATTTTAGACTTCACAAACATTTATATTGGACATAATAACTTAAGAAGTCAGTTATATATATAACACTATTCTATATATATATAATTGACAAGAATTATGAATAACAAGCATAAGTTCGATTGTCTTCGGATTTCCATATTATTAATCACAGCACTATAACCTTTAGACCCGTTTGAGAATTTGTAAGACTTAGTCTTGCAAATTCTCAAATTGTCCTGGTGGACAGTTTGAGAATATTTTTTGCGATATGTTAGTCTGCTATTAATCATCGTTGGTTGAGATTGCGGTTTGTATTTGCTCATGCGTTCTCCTAGTGTGGCATATATGCCACACATTTAGGAGAACATATGGGAAAATGCTGCTGAAATTTCAACATAAACCATCGATGATAATTAATAGCAGAATAACATATCACAAAAAATATTTTGAATGGGATAGGGCCTCACCTTTTAGACATGGAGTGAAGGTGGAATTAATTTAGGACACTTGATTGCTTGTGAAGTCCGATGATTGAACGGACCGCATTGCGGCCCGGCCCTAACCCAATCCCTAGCATTATGCATGGCATGAACCTATGCCTCGGTCCTTGCTAGCACATGGCAAGGATCGTAGCCGTGGCCCGGCCTTGTAGGGTAGGGACCTTAGTTATGTAAAAGAAAATTGGTTTAGTTATAAATGATTTAAGTAGTTGTTATTTACCTTAGTTGAGTAAAAGAAATAATTTAGTTATATATGTACTAATGCTAATAGTTTTATATGTGGTTTCCTTTAATGGTTTACCAGAAATTGTATAAGTCGGTCAAAAATGAGCGGGGCTCGCTCGTGGATGTATGCAAGGATAAAAGATGGCTTGCTTAATCCAGATTTTCTGAATGGATTGGAAGAATTTATCGCATTTGCATGTAGCCAACCTGAATGGATGGATGGGCCTAGGATTAGGTGCCCATGCAACTTTCACAGGTGTCAGAATAAAGCCTACAGAGATGTTGAAACTGTTAAGGTGCATTTGTGTAAAAAGGGGTTTGTTCCTGATTACGATGTTTGGTACTGTCATGGTAAACCGGAGGAAATTCCGGTAGCTGTTACAAGCCAACAAGTGTCAATTCCCGAAGATGAACCATTTGTGAATTTAAACACATATGAAGAAATGGTGATGAATGCATCGGGTAATGAATTCAATCAGAATACATTTATGGAAGAACCAAATCCAGATGCACAGCAATTTTATGATATGTTGCGTGCTGCAAATCAAGAATTGTATCCTGGTTGTGAGGGTCATTCCCAGTTGTCTACGGCTGCTCGTTGTTGAATATTAAGGCAGAACATCGATTATCAGAAAAGGCGTTCAATTCTGTAGCTGGGTTAATCAAGGAAATTTTGCCAAATGATAATGTTGTAGCAGACAGTTTTTACTCAACGAAGAAGTTGTTGCGTGGGCTTGGGCTCCCAGTTAATAAGATCGATTGTTGCTTGAACAATTGTATGATATATTGGGGTGAAGACTCAGAGCTGAGATGGTGTAAGATTTGTGGGCAATCGAGGTACAAAAACGGTGAAGGGGGAGCTAGTACAAGTAGGAGGAAAAGTGTTCCTTACAAGAGGATGCATTACTTTCCTCTTACTCCACGCCTGCAGAGATTATACAGATCTGAGGCTACAGCTGCTGATATGAGATGGCATGCCGAACATGAATCTAAAGAGGATGAAATGCGGCATCCATCAGATTCAAAAGCTTGGAAGCATTTCAATGAAAATCATCCTGATTTCGCTGAAGATATAAGGAATGTGAGATTAGGTCTTTGTACCGATGGCTTCCAACCATTCGGTCAAGCGGGGCAACAGTATTCATGTTGGCCTGTGATACTGACTGTATATAACCTTCCTCCATGGAAGTGCATGAAAGATACTGCAATGTTTTTGACAGTTTTGGTTCCAGGACCATCAAATCCAAAGGAAAAGATTGATGTCTTCCTGCAACCGTTGGTGGCCGAATTGAAAATGTGTAGGAAACAGGAGTCGTAGCCTACGACATTTCTATGAAACATAATTTCATCATGAGAGCTGCTTTGATGTGGACAATAAGTGACTTCCCGGCATATGCAATGTTGTCTGGTTGGAGCATTGCTGGACGTCTGGCATGCCCTCATTGCATGTATGATTTGGATGCATTTACATTGTAGAAGAGTGGTAAGCAGTCATGGTTTGATAATCATAGGAAGTTCTTGCCCCCAAATCATCCTTACAGGCGTAACTTGATCGCCTTCCGAAAGAACAAAGCTATGCTCTTTATTTAAATTATAATATAGCATAATATTTAATTGCTAACATAAGTTTTAATCCTTATCATCCTATAAGGATGTATTGTGATAGATAACGACAGATGAATCCTAACATCAGTCAAGTTGGAATTGGGCAGAAGTTAGAAACGGAGTTCGCTTACTGGTTTTATGAATTTGTGAGTAGTATCACTCAATCAATTTCAATAATGGCTTTTATTTTTCGAATTGGTTGTGAATAGCTTATTAATTTATAGGTAAATGGTCCATGGTCCACAACCGACAATATTTTCATTAAATGTCTATCGCAATGGCCATTGAAGACCGTAACAACCTCTACTAGCTATTTTGTTAATGGGTACAAATTTTAGATTGAACGATTAGCAGCTTCAAGAGGCATGCAGAATTGGGGCGTGTGTGTTAAAGGAGAAAGTGTTGGAGCAAATATGCAGGATTATTATGGAAAGTTAGTAGAGGTGGTTGAAGTTGAATATCCCGGTTGGCTTATGAAACGAACCGTATTGTTTCGTTGCGATTGGTTCGATCCGACAGTTCCTGTGGGCAAAAGGGTTCATAACGACTACAATTTGGTTGAAGTGAACCATCGACGAAGATTACAGAAATATAAACCATTCATCCTTGCATCCCAAGCTCAGCAAGTGTTTTACTACGATATCCAAGTTTGCGCAACGACTAGCGAGATTGGTGGGATGTTTCTAAAATCGTCACACGTTCAACAATCATATTAGAGGAGAGTTCATCAAGTCAATCAGCCGAGTGCCCTGCATTTCAAGAGGATGAGATGGAAATGCATGCAATTAAGGATGACACAAGGGCTCCTGAAACATCACTTAGAGATCCAAATGGTGATGTCCAAGAAATTGCGGATGCAAATGTTTGGTTTCCTTCGATGATAATGAAACTGAATCGCAATCCGATACGGCATCGGATGTTGAACCAACATTTCACGAAACAAATGACACCGATTAAACATAGAGTTTTTTTTAAATTCAACTTTATTTTATAAGTGTTAAATTTTTACATAGTCAATCATTAATCGTAATTTAATTGCATGAATCTTTAGTATTTTCAGTATGACGAGCAGAGGTAGATCTACCGACAACATACGGAGTGAGCAGGGACGTAGCCCTGCTGCATCAGATCACATGAGCTTTGGAGATGGAGAGTTCGGATCTCCATACATTGCACAACCTTCGATCTCTCCAGTAGTCGGCGGTGATCCTGCATTGGTATTACCATCCAGCCAATCGGCACATACCTCTGAGAGTTCTTCCACCATCGGCTGCACCGTACTTCGACTGGATGCTCATGGGCTGTAAGTATATACTAATTAAAAATATATGTTTATGTTTTTAAGTCAATTACTTATAAACATGCATTTTTTAACAGATTTATTGAGCAGCATCATGTATCGAGCCACATCAGCTCCGTATTTCAGAGGTGTGCAGATCCCAGTGGCTACGATTGGCGCCACGTATCTGCAGCCACGATGAAGTTTTATTTTTCTGAGTTTCAGGTAAACTTATTAAATACAATTTATCACTGATATAAAATTTCTTAATCTTAATAAATTCTGAAAACTAACTGTTTATTTTAATACAGAAAAAGTTTACGTGGGACCCTGCCAGCCATGATGCCATTAGGGCAGCATGGGAGGCTCTTACGGGACGCCGATACTCCGACATGCTTCGTTGGAGGTCATCGGGTCACCGTCCTGCGCATGTGCCAGAAGGTATTTGGCACGAGTGGCAACAGACCTGGCAGTCCGATGGCTGACACAGGAGGTCCGAATCAACCAGCATGAACCGCCGATCCAAGAGGGGCGGTCCTGGCACGGGTCTTTCCCACCACACTTCGGGCTCCATTTCGATTCAGGAGCACAGAGGTCGTATGGTAAGAAAACATAAATAATTTACTTACTAATTTAGTTATTTACAAATATTTGCATTATATCAATTTTTTATTGTTATAGTCTGAGCATGAGGGCGGAGATCCTGGTGAGTTTCGTCTATTCAGGGTGACACATACCAGGAGGGACGGTTCCTGGGTCGATACGCGATCACGGAAGGTTGCGATAAGAAATTAGCTTTATGTAGTATCTGTTTAATTTCTAAAATTTTATTTAGAAAATTTATTGATTCATTTATTATTGATTTTATAATTCAAAGACACGAGTCGAGGAGCTTCGCTCCCAGGCATCGCAGGTCGACTCCACTGATGGGGAGACGCCCGTCAAACTCTCAGCAGAGGAGAGTCGACGTGTGTTTTTGGAGGCTGTTGGTGCCCAACCGTGAGACCGCAGGATCTATGGTCTGGGCACTAGAGCTTCTGCATATTTTCCCCATAAGGCCTCCAGCTCGCGATATTCTGGTGATATTCCTACCGAGCGTTTAGACGACATTCGGAGATCTATTACGAAGGAGGTTCGGCAGGATGTTCGTCAGGAGGTTCGGTAGGAGGTTTGGCAGGAGTTTGAGCACGAGTTTGAGCAGTGTATGCAAGGCCATCAGCAGGAGCTTGTAGACGTGCAAGATCAGATGCGTCAGTTGCAGAATATGGTTAGCTGCATGTCGCAGGGTTTCCAGCCTCCACGTGATCGCGCGGATTCTTGATATATTTTTTTTACTTTTTATATTTTGTACATGAAAACTTCAAAATTTTAATATATTAATTATTTTTAGAAATTGAATGATTATTGTTTGGATCAATATGAGTGAAGAATGTTTCGATCAATATTTAAATGTAACAAAATTGTATTAACCGTTTTAATTTTTAATATTTTATTTTTAAAAAAAATTAATTAGCGACGCATTAGCGACTGAAATTGCATCGCTAATATTTAAATATTATTATTAAATATTACGACGCAATGACCTGGCGTCGCAATATTTTTAAAAAAATTTAATTAGCGATGCATTAGCGACTGAAATTGTGTCGCTAATATATCTAAAATATTTATTATTAAATATTGCACGCAACTAAATGCATTGCAATATTTAATAATAATAATTTAGCAATATTAGCGACACAATTTAAGTCGCTAATGTGTCGCTAATTAAATTTTTTAAAAAATAAATTAATTAATTAGCGACTTAATTGCGATGAGGTTTTTCATCGCAAATATTTTTAAAAATTTATTTTTAAAATTAGCAATATTGCGATGCATTTAATTGCGTCGCAATATTGCGACGCATTTATTGCGTCGCAGAGAATCGCTGTTAAGCGACGTAATTGCGACAAATTGATTGCGACGACCATCGTAGCGATGCCGCAATTGCTCACTATAGGGTATTTAGCAACGTATTTGGGCGTCGCTATATTTAAATTTTCTTGTAGTGAATGTTAAAGGAGATTGTGGCAAATTAAACAGATTCTTGATAACCTGCTTAGCAATGCAGTGAAGTTCACATCTGAGGGACGTGGTTGTGCGTGCTTGGGCTAAGAAGCCTAGCTTAGAAATTTTTGAAATTTCTTCTAAACGTAAGTGCCACCACCTTCCTAGCATATTAGAATGTCTGTCAAGGTGGCTTTGGAAAGATGGAGATGACTACACTGATCCAGAAATTCTTAATCCTGTTCAGTGTAGCCCAAATTCTATTGAATTTATTTTGAGGTTGATGACACCGGTAAAGGAAGAGAAGAGAGCTTCTGTCTTTGAGAACTATGTGCAAGTCAAAGAATCAACTACTGGAGAACATGAGGGCACTGGTTTGGGACTCGGAATCGTTCAATCATACGTGAGTAAATTTTTTAGTTCCATTGTATCTTCGTGAAGTATATTCAATTTTTTTCAGTGTATTTTGCATGCAAATTTCTTGCAAAGTTTGTATAGTTTACCTAGAGTACATCTCTGTTCTTTGAAATTATATTCTACTTATTATTGTTGCTGTTATTATTGTTAGGTGCGTTTAATGGGCGGTGAGATTAGCATTAAGGATAAAGAGCCTGGTGAAAGAGGGACATGTTTTAGGTTCAACATTTTCTCAGGTCAAGTGACACAACTTTGGCTGGTGAAGAGAATACAAATTCTCATCCAAGAAACACATTTGTTGCAAGTGCTCAACATGCTGCAAAAATGTGACTGTCCAATTAAACCTTCGTGCCATGACATTTAAAAGAGATCTTCAAATGGAAGGAATTCACTCTCTACTTTTGGTTCAAGGTAAAACCAAAGTAATACTGCAAAGATGGATGGAAAATCTTGGAGTAATGGTATCGGCAATTGACCACTGGGAGCTTCTTCATCCTTCACTAGAAAATATTAAGAACGGTCTTTGTGCTGCTGAAAAGTCTGAATCAGTGTTACGATGCTTTTCGATGTCTAGAACCACATCTCTTAATTATAACAAGAACATGATGGGTATTCTACCTCTCGATATGTGCCTGACCAAATTTTGCCCATCACCACTAAGCAACTGATGAAGAAGCCAAGCTTTATTGATCCATCAGGTTACATTTTAGTTGTCATTGATTTGAGCAGCAGAAATATTTCAGAGATATGCTCAATTTTGAAGCATTTTACTAGTAGCAATCATAATATCCAGTGGAAGATTGTTTGGTTGGCCAGTCCTAATACCCAGCTGCTGATTTGAGTAGCTTCAATTAGGAGAAATGTGACCTTATATTGCAAAAGCCATTACATGGTTCTCGTCTATATGCACTTTTGAAACTTCTACAAGAATTTGGAGGAACAAATGAAGGTGATCCACAAGAATTGCAGATTATGAATACAACACAAGAACCACAAGATTCTAGTGAGCTTGGTTCTTCTACAGACAGTGATAAAGTTTTATCCAATTCATTTGCTCCTCAATCAGACCAACACACTAACCAAAGTTCTAGATTGAGATGCGGTATGGATGATGGCACACCCTTAAGTGGCATGTGGCATGGACATCTTACTTGTGGGGGATTCACCCATTTTATCTAAGTTAGCTAAACACACACTTTCGAGACTTGATGCAACTGTTGAACATGCTGAAAATGGGCTGGAAGCTCTGAACCTGGTTAAAAAGGCTTTGCAAGGAACATTTGATGAACACAATGGAGCTGCCCAACCACAAGGAGATTTAAAGCCCTTTCCTTATGATGTTATTCTAATGGATTGTATTGAGAATCGTGCTTTTAGCTCTCTGGTTCTGGTTGGAGCCGTGCTTTAAGATTGGTGCTACGGCCAATCTCCATCTTGATCTCCGGTGAGACTCTCTGCTGCTGTTGTCTTTGCTCTCCGGCTCGTGGTTCCTCTGCCCCCTCTTTTCTCCCATGGCTTCCGATGGAGGTTCTGATGGTCGGATGCAGGGGAGGCGAGCTGCGGATAGTAGGTTTCGATGGGTTTCGTCTTCTTCGTCGCCGGCTGAGGTGACGCTGTTGGAAACCCAATTTCCCGATGTTGTCCAAGTTCCGGTGGCGGAGCTTGAAGCTGAGTCCCTGGGTTGGCTTCAACGGGTGTTCTGGTGAGATCCTTTCAGCGTTGGATTCCTGCTGATGCCTTCATCAGAGAGTTCTGATGATGTGGCATACCCGGCGAGATTGCTCCGCTGAGTTTGGCATTCCGGTGCCATGTTTTCCGATTTGCTGACGCTGCTGCCCGCGATATGGTTCTTCAGTGCCCCTGGATGATTAATGGACAGCCAATAGCGGCAGAAGGGTGGCGACCGGAGTTCTTCCCTGCGCTGACGCTATTTCTTCTGCGCTCCTGTGGATCAGACTCCCTAATCTTCCTATTGAATTCTGGAGGGAGGAGATCCTGAGAGAGATCGTTGCACCGGCGGGAGAGTTCCTCTTTGCTGATGATGCTACTGTAGCGAAGAATAGGGGTGGCTTCGCTCGCGTCTGTGCATGCGTGGATCTCCGTTATCCGCTCCGGCCGGGGTCCCGTGTGAGGGGGTTGAAGGGGTCGTTCTGGCAGCAGTTTGTCTTCGAGCATTTGAAGGGCATATGTCCGCTCTGTGCTTCGCTGCATCTCTCGGGGTACTGCTCCTCTGCAGCGGTTTCTGAAGCTGAGGCTTCGTCGGACAAGCTCTTCTTTGGGTCGTGGATGTCTGCAGTCCAGCAGCGGCAGACGGATGAGGGATTCAAGGCTGAGTCCAGGAGGAAGACGGCTTCTTCGGCAACGGGTCCTGCTTCCCAGCTGAGCTCTTCCTCCCCGTCCACTGCTCCGGGGGCCTCGCCTGATGGTTGGTCTGTTCCGCCTAAGATGGCTCACCGGAGAAGATCTGGTGGTCGCATGGTGGCGGATCGTCAGCCTCCTGGTCCGGGTCAGCTTCCTCTGGATTAGTTTCTTTGAAGGATCCTCCTGTGGCTGAGGGCGTGCCAGGTTCTTCAGGGCATGCCAGGCTGAAACTCTCTGGAGGGAATGGGACTTGTGGCTGATGCAGATGTTCAGTTGGCTGCATCTAATCATTCCCAATGTTTGATTTCTAAGAACCCCTTTATTGCTCTTGATTTGGAATCAAGTGGTAGGGATTCTTTTCCAGGTCCCCTTAAGCGGGCCTGCCCGCGGAGAATCTGGCTCCCCGGTCTTCTCTCAAAATGGAGAAAAAGAAAGGAAAAGTTGGTGCCACCTCTTCCAAAGACAAACATGTGAAGGTTGTTAGTCCTAAGCTACTGACGGCTGATAAGGGGCCCCAGGATGAGGGCCCAGTCAAGGGTTTGGCGGGTGAGATGGACCAGTCTCTTATGACTTCAGGCTCTTCTTTTGACGAGGCGTCGATGGAGCCTGGGGGCTAGGAGTCTGGTTTGAGATCCTCTGGTTCTTCTCCTCGACATGATGTGATCCTCGATGCGATGATCTGTTCTTCTCAGTTCCCTGAAGCTGGTACCTTCTCTTCGGGGGATCATTCGGATAGTGCTATGGTTGAAGTCCAGGGGGGATCCCACCTTCCTCATCCTGTTAATGAAGATCTTAATTTGGAATGTTAGAGGAGCGCAAAAGCCGTCCTTTCGATCCTCTTTTGGTAGATTGATGCAAATCCACAACTTTGATATTTGTGTTCTTTTAGAAACCAGACTGTCGGGGGATGGTTTGGTCTGGTTTCGGAGACAGGTTGCTCGGACTTGGTCCTCGTATGCGGTGGAGGCTGTGGGTTTATCTGGAGGTCTTATTGCTATTTGGCGCTCTTCCACTATTAAGATTCATGCTTTTCATCAGAGCAACCAGTATATTGGCCTTGTAGTCTCTGAGGGGTCGTCTGATCCTTGGCTTCTGTCGACTATCTATGCCAGCACTGACTTCCGGAATAGATGCCTTTTATGGTTGATCTTCATTCCCTCCTTGCTTAGGGCATTCCGTCTATAGTTGCTGGTGATTTCAACTGTATTACGGAGGCCAGTGAGAAGCGCGGGGGTAGAAGGGTCACTAGCTCAGTTGATATCTCTGAATTTAAAGATTTCATCAGTTCAGCTGGTCTTATGGATTTGGGGTTTTCTGGGCCTCGGTTCACCTGGTGTAATAATCGGCAGGGTTCGGCTCGAGTTTAGGAAAGACTTGATAGAGCTTTGGCTACAGATCGATGGCTTCAGAAGTTCCCTTCAGTGGTTGTTTCTCATCTTCCTAGAATTGCTTCGGATCACTGCCCCATTCTAATCTCTACAGAGGTGGATCATGTTCAACGGAGGCAGTTCAGATTTGAGAAGTTCTGGACTTCATATTCGGCTGCCCGGACAATAATAGCCCAGATCTGGCACCTTCCTATCCGGGGAAATGCCATTTATCGTCTATCCCGTCGGCTATTGTTGGTTAGATGAAGGTTGGTCAGATGGAACAAACTGGAGGTTGGCAACCTGGTTAGGTAGGTGGAACAACTTGAAGCTGATATTAGTTCCCTGCAGGCTAAGGAGGATCTCGAGGGCCTCTTATTGGACTATGATTTGACTGTTCTCCGGGCCAAGTTAGCTCTGCACCACTCTCTTCTTTCCCAGCAGGAAACCTATTGGAGGCAACGGTCCAGGATCCAGTGGATTCGAGAAGGGGATCGTAATACCAGGTTTTTCCATCAGGTTACTTTGAGGAGGCGTGCTGCAATAGGATCCGGAGATTAGCTGATGAGACTGGGCACTTCCATGATGACTTTCCCTCTATTCGGGACCAGCTCCTTCACTTCTTCCAGTCCAGATGGACGGAGTCCTCGGGTTGTGGCTCTCCGGTCTTCCTGTCCCTGCTTCCAGGAAGGTCTCCTCTTTGGAAAATGAAATGCTCACCAGACCAATCTCTAATGACGAGATTCGTACGGCTCCTTGGGAGCTTGGGTTGGATAAGGCCCCGGGGTCGGATGGATTTCCGCCTTTCTTCTTTCGCCATTATTGGGACATTGTTGGTCAAGAGGTGATGCAGGCTATTCATCTAGCCTTTCAAGCGAAGGCCATTCCTGCTGAGTGGAACCAGACTTTGGTCACCCTTGTGCCTAAGCGCGATGATGCTTCCCTCCCCCAACATTTTTGGCACATCAGCCTTTGCACTTCTTTGTATAAGATATGTGCCAGTCTGATAGTTGGCTGCCTTCGCTTGGTGATTCCTTGTCTTATAGCTGCAGAACAGGGGGCGTTTATCAGAGGCCGATGTATCTCAGATAATGTTCTTATTGCTCAGAAATTTATGTATGATCTTCAGAGAGCCCCGGCCAGGCAGTGCCTTATGACTGTCAAGCTAGACATGGAGAGAGCCTATGATAGAATCAGTTGGGTTTTCCTTTACCATTCTCAGGAGTTTGGGTTCCATGTTCAGTTTATTGACTGGATAATGGCTTGTATCCAAAGGCCTTCTTTCTCGCTTATTATTAACGGAAGCATGACTGATTTTTTCCACTCTTCGGTAGGCTTGTGTCAGGGTTGCCCGTTATCTCTGCTATTGTTTATTCTGGCGGCTGATGATCTTTCTCATGCCTTACATCAGGCTCAGGTGGATTGTAGAATAGCCCCTTTTATGGCCAGTCTCAGGGGTCCGGCGATTTCTCACCTACTCTTCGCTGATGATTGTATCCTGTTGGGTTTAGCTACCATTGCCAATGCCTCTTCCTTTGAGGCAATTATTCATAGCTACTGCCAGACTTCAGGACAGAAGGTTAATTTGCTTAAGTCCTCTATCTGCTTCAACCCGAAGACAACCAGAGCTATCAAGGAAGCTATTGTTCAGTCTCTGGGTATCCCTTCTCAGACTGATCGTTTATTGTATTTGGGGATCCCCATGACTGGTAAACATCCCCGTTGTGCTGACTTCCTTGACCTAGAGAAGAGGGTCCATCAGCGCATTGAGGGGTGACAGGTTATGGGATTATCTATGATGGCCAGGGTCACTATCATCCGTTCAGTGCTCTCCTCTCTTCCTATGTATCTTCTTTCCAATGCTGCCATCCCGATTTCTTATCTCAGGAGGATTGAGAAATGCTTTAGGGACTTTCTCTGGGCCTCTACAGGATGGGCACGGTATTCACCTTATATCATGGGAGAGGGTCTGTTTACCGATACAGGAAGGAGGTCTTGGTATTCAGTCCCTGACTGTCAGAAGGGAGGCCCTTTTAGCCAGGCATGCTTCACGATTCATTCTTGAGCCATAGTGTTTATGGAGCTCCTTTATGCGGGCCAGATATGGTGACTGGCCTTCCTCGCTGCAGATCCAGCCTCATCGTCAGTATTCTTCCTTTTGGAAGGAGGTGACTCGGTATGGTAGCTCTATTCTGGCTAACACTTCATGGATGATTGGAGATGGCTCTTCTATTGACATTATTCAGGACACCTGGCTTTCTGACATCCCCCTCTCTCGATGGCCCTCTTTCTTTAGTCTTGACATCCCTTGTGGCATGTGAGTCAGGGACTTGATTTATTCTGACCCTCCCTCCTGGAGAACCTTGCTGGTGTCTAGTTTTTTTGGAAAGGAGCTTTCTCGTCGAATTCTATCTATTCCGATCATCCCTGGTATTTCTTCTGATGTCAGGCTATGACAGAGATCTACTCTTTCAAGGGCCCCACTAAGGATCTTGTGAGGATCTTCAGGCCTGAGGCCCAGGGGTCGCGGGATGCTTTGTGGATTTGGAAGCTTCCTATTCTCCCCAGGATCCAGCTATTCATCTGGAAGCTTCTATTGGACTTGTTGGCCCAGATGGCAACCCAAGAGGGGGGGGGTGAATTGGGTTCTTTAAAAAATTTACATTCTTTAAAAAATTATTACTTAAGACAAATGAAATTAAATGCAATGCAAATATAAAGCACAAACAAGGAGATAGAGATAGAGATAATGAAGCACGGCAAACACAAGGATTTTATAGTGGTTCGGTGTATCCAACACCTACGTCCACTCCCAAGATTCACTTGGGTCCACACTATAATCCAACTAGATTACAGCCGAGTTGTTTTACAAGATCACAACTCAAACTTGTTGTTTTCCCGGGATCACAACGAACCCAGCCGGTTTTCCGGGCTCACCAGCACAAAACCCTAAACTCAAGCTAATCTAGCTTGACCCGAGGTTAACAACCTCCACTAGTTCAATCCCCTTGATTGAACTAGCACAAACAAATATAAGAATATTTTACAATGATTCACAGCTCCTCAATTGAGCAAATATTCAAAATAAAGTAAACAAGTTTAGAAAAGCCTGTTTGAGAGATTGAATTTGAGCTTTTCTTCTTTTCTTCTTTTCTTCTTTTCCTTCTCCTTTGGAATGATGAATCAAGCCTCAGCTTTAATCCCTCACAGTCGTTGCAGTTGAGAAGATTGGAAATGGAAGAAACAGAGCTTTTTCTTCAATTTGGGAAATCCACCGATTTTTTGATTTGGGCGCCTTGGATTCCTCTTTGAGCTTTTTGGAGTGGAAGGATTTGAGTTTGAATGCTTTTCTCTTGAGATTCAGGCTCAGGCTTTCTCGGATTTTTGATTTGAAATTTTTCTATTTTTCGTCCTCTTTTTAAACGGGTGTTTTCCCCTTTTTATAGATTTTCTTCAATCCATTTTTGGGAAAAAACTAGCCGTTGGAGTGTACCTGGAAACAAAATATATCCGTTAGAAATTAGGTAAAAAGGAAATATTACCGTTAGAGCTGATCTGGCAATTTAAATTTTCGTCCAGTCAGGTTGGAGTCGGCTCCAACTTTTCAGGTGTCGGCTCCAGATCGTTTTTCCAAAAATAGAAATTTCTGAGTTCGTTGAGGAGTCGGCTCCGAAAAAGTAAGTGTCGGCTCGCCATCGTCAGGTGTCGGCTCCCGAATACTGTAGTGTCGGCTCCAGGATGCTCAAAAAATCAACGTTCTGTCCCGCATCGGAGTCGGCTCCAGACACTGTAAGTGTCGACTCCGAAACTCTAGGTGTCGGCTCCGAAACTCTGGGTGTCGGCTCCGGACCGTATCAAAAATCAGAATAAAATTTGAATGGCCATGGGGTCGGCTCCAGGAATTCTAGGTGTCGACTCCAGGTTCTGAAACTTTGAAATTGATTTTGCAATTGATTCAAAACACGTTTCTTAATTCATTTAAATTGATCAAATAATTTTAAGTCCTGAAACACTTCTCAAATCCATTAGTAATCAAATAAATATACTCAATTCCTTTATTAATCATCAAAATCAATAATTGGGTCAACAATCTCCCCCTTTTTGATGATTATAAAAATTGAGTATATGCATAGTATTCTTAAATTAAATTTTTAAGGAAATGACCTTCACAAGTAAGCTCCCCCTGAATAAGGTAGCTCCCCCTATGAAGTTCAAATTATCAATTGTTCTTTTTGATACTTAAGATTTATGCAATTTCAATCAAACTTTATAAATCAAATCTTTAAACAATTTCAAACAATTTACTATTTCAATCACATATAACCAATGCATATACGACATAACTTTCTCCCCCTTTTTTGTAATCAACAAAAAGAAAAAAAAGTTAAGTCATAAGATAAATTGATAGATCAAAAGATAATTTCATTGCATCAAAAGTATTACAAAATGGAACTGAACTTTGACATTAAATTAAACTGCACATATCAAAACTTTCATTATATCAAAATTAAACTTTCATTACATCAAGATTGTATTTCCATTACATCAGAATTCATTACATCATTACATGAAGATCAAAAATTAGTTCTAATAATCCTTGTTAAATGATCTACAATCTTCTGCATTCCTTCAGACTGAATCTTGACGTAGTCTTTTAGTCTTTCATCAACAAAGTACAAGCAGTGATAATTTTATCTTGTAACTCGGCATTGCACTTTGAATAATTTCAGAATCTCCACAAATGTCTTTAAGTTCTTCAAAATGTTCTTCAAATCACCACTTAAAGATCCAGTAGAAGAGCTAAGAGTTGATTCAATTTTGGCAATCCGATCATCTAATGAATAAAGAGTTTCTTTAAGATTCATAAATTTGTGTCAAACTCAGTCTTTAATTCTCCTTCTGAGCAGCAAGAAGATTTTAAGTTGCTCTAACTGAAGGTCTGAAAATCCGACTGAAGAAGTGATGGTAGATGGAATCACTGGTACTGGGACAGGAGCAGGAGCAGGACTACTAGGATGTGGAGATGGAATCCTCATAGACGGACCAGCCTCACAAGATACAGAATGTCTAGGCTCGGGGCTCTCTCATCCAAGTTCCCTTTCCTTTCCCACTGACCATTAACTTTAACAAATCCCATTCGATGTAAAGTGGCCAAACTATAATAATCGTGTGTCTCAGGCTCTTGGAGGTTCATTCTCTTGAATTACAACCCCTTGGCTCTGAATACCATCGTTAAGATCATGCCATAGGGTAGTGATGATCTTCTCTTCCTCCAGCCTCGGCCATATAAAATACCATCATAGCTGCAGATTAATGGGCTGACCGGTCAATACACTATCCATCACAACAATGTCCCGCTCGGAGACATACTCAAACGTCCGGTCTTCGGAAACAAATTCTGCTGCAAATGTTGTGTAACAACCTTAATTCCAAGGGCAACTGATTAGCCCTAATTTCCTCAAACTCAGTAACCTCTCTCCCTAACATCCTTGATAGGGCAGCTGATCTATCACTGTGCACATCAGCAGCTAATCCAGTAATTGGGATGCTCAAGAGATTTCCTAATTTTGAAATGTAAGGTGAATCCTTTTCCTCTAACAGTGCTTACTAAACCACCATCTCCTCTAGCTAAATTAAATAAAATTCTTTACTAAGCTGGGTAAGTGGGAACATCAAGAGAGCATACTTTATCCCATCCAAGCTCCTTAATTGCCTACCAATTGAAAAACCCTCGGATTCAAAAAGTTCAAAATCAACTTTTCTTCCCATTGTGATTACCCTCCCGCTAGGGTATCTACCTGAGGGAAGTGGCGTTAGGATTGTCTGAATCGGGAATCTTCACTTGGAGACGGCTCGCGGACGGGTCGCCTTGCGGAACGCTTCCCGGTTACCACGGTCGCTCCAATCACCGAACCTTTCCTCTTAGGCGCCATTGAATCCGTAGGAAGGCTTGAGAGAAGTGGAATTAGAGATGGGGAGGTTTTGGAAGAGTTTTGGAGGGATTTGGTTAGGATTCGAAGAGTAATGAAATGACGAGGTGTCGACTCTGCCCTAATAAATCAATTTTGGAATCCCAGGTGTCGACTCCCGCAAAGTCGGGTGTCGACTCCAAATCGCTAACACAGTCAGCGCTCGAACTGGAGTCGGCTCCACTTACACGGGTGTCGGCTCCAAGGTCAGGGACCGAGAGCGACACAGTCAGAGGTGTCGACTCCTCATTCTGAGGTGTCGACTCCAATGACAGTTTCAGAGAAAAATAATTGAAATTCAACCATCTGAAACTTGTCAAAATAATTTTATAAAATTTGATAAAATTTTGGAGTATTAAGAATCAAATACCTCAGATGACTAGATAATTTGTCCTTAAAATTATGAAAGGAATATCAAGAAATTAATAGAAATCTAGAAAGTCATTCCTTATTTCAAAATCAATCCAAAGGGTCACATATCCCTAATTCACCTCTAAGATAACAAAATCTCTCTTCACTCAAAGGTTTTGTAAATATATCAGCTAATTGTTCTTCAGTATTAACATATTCAAGACAAATTTCATTATTAGCTACATGTTCTCTTATAAATGATATCTAATTTCAATGTGTTTTGTTCTTGAATGTTGAATTGGATTTTTAGTTAGATTTATTGCACTTGTGTTATCACATCTAATTGGAGTTTTATCAAGTGTTATGCCATAATCTTCAAGTTGTCTCTTAATCCAAAGGATTTGAGCACAGCAACTTCCAGCTGCAACATATTCTGCTTCAGCAGTAGATAATGCAACCGAATTTTGCTTTTTGCTAAACCAAGAGATTAAGTTACTACCTAAGAATTGACATGCTCCACTTGTGCTTTTTCTATCTAATTTACATCCAGCATAGTCAGAGTCAGAATATGCAATCAAGTTTAATGTTGAGTCTCTAGAATACCATAAACCTACATTTTTAGTTCCACTTAAATATCTTAAGATTCTTTTTACAGCAATTAAGTGAGATTCTTTAGGTTCAGATTGAAATCTAGCGCATAAACATACAGCAAACATTATATCTGGTCTACTAGCTGTTAAGTAAAGAAGAGATCCGATCATACCTCTATAATATTTTGATCTACTTTCTTACCATCTTCATCTTTGTCCAATTTGCATGAAGGACTCATAGGAGTTCCAAGTGGCTTGATTGACTCCATTCCAAACTTCTTGAGCAGTTCTTTTGTGTATTTGGCTTGATTGATGAAAATTCCTTCTTTGCTTTGTTTGATTTGAAGTCCTAGGAAGAAGTTGAGTTCTCCCATCATACTCATTTCAAACTCACCCTGCATCAACTTAGCAAATTCTTGACATAACAAATTGTTAGTAGCACCGAATACAATATCATCAACATATATTTGTACTACTAATAAATCCTTGTCTTTTCTTTTCAAAAATAATGTTTTATCAACATTTCCTCTTACAAAATCATTTTCAATTAGAAATTTACTTAATCTTTCATACCAAGCTCTAGGTGCTTGTTTTAAACCATATAGTGCTTTGTGTAATTTAAAAACATGATTTGGAAATTCATGATCTTCAAAACCAGGTGGTTGTTCAACAAAAACTTCCTCATTTATAAATCCATTTAAAAATGCACTTTTAACATCCATTTGAAATAAATTGATATGCATATGACATGCAAATGCAAGTAATAATCTAATTGCTTCAAGTCTAGCTACAGGTGCAAAAGTTTCATCAAAATCAATTCCTTCTTCTTGATTATATCCTTTTGCAACTAATCTAGCTTTGTTTCTAATTACTATGCCATTTTCGTCTAATTTATTTCTAAATACCCATTTTGATCCTATAACAGAATGATCTTTAGGTCTATCTACAAGAGTCCAAACATTATTCCTAGTAAATTGATTTAATTCTTCTTGCATAGCTAACATCCAATTATTATCTTTTTCTGCTTCTTCAATAGTTTTAGGTTCAATTTGAGATACAAATGCAAGATGATTATTGATGTTTCTCATTGATGATCTAGTTCTTACTCCTTGAGATGGATCACCTATAATTAATTCTCTTGGATGACCATAGGCATATCTCCAATCTCTAGGAAGATCTACATCATTATGATTTGCATCAACAACATCAACACTAGGAGAATCATTATCTTTAGCTTCTTGTT
>UESW01001391.1:344363-383757 GCA_900491605.1 Calamus simplicifolius | reverse complement strand
TCTTAAGCAAGCCTCAGGGATCATAATTTATGCGTCACCTTTTTTTTTTTCTTGTTTGTTTCGCAAAAGGTGCCATCCTTTTCTTAATTGCAACCATACATAAACTTGAAGGCAGTCAGAAGTCAAGCAAACGGACTGCCACCTGATAGGGCTTAAACAGGACAGATGTCATGCGAGAGCACTCGTTGAACTCGCTGTTTCGTCTTTGTAACCATCCAGGCCTAGGCCCGGTAGCATTCTAAAGCCCATTTCGCGATTAAAAAATATAAGATGGAAGACTTACATTAACTTGGGCATCATAGTTCAAAACGAATCAAATTGGTATCTTGTCTCTCTTACTTTGCTACATATAAATTATTCATCTTTTTTTTTTTTCTATCCAATATGGGATCTTTAAGAAGGGCCTCATAATCTATCTTTCTTAAAGAGGCGAATCTCGTCGCCAAAATAATCATGAAGGCAGGCAGAAATCTAGAGATAGCCTCCACAGGTCAAGAGGTGGCTTTCATCCTTCATGAATTTAATACTTTGCCCTGCGTGACACTTAGATCCTGCACTTTTGGCTGATGCATGGCTTTGATACCATATTCCTATGTAACACTTAGATCCTGCACTTCGGGTTGATGCATAACTCTAATAGCATATTGTAATGATTCAGGTCCTAGGCTCGCAGCATCTATAAGTCCGTTTCGTGACAAAATGTAAAATGGACAAGGTTCATACCAATTTGAACCACTATAGCTCAAAAAAATTCAATTGATGCCTTATTTTTTTTAATTTATTACATATAAATCTTTCATCCTTCTTTTCTCTATCCGATATAAAATCTTTAAGAACGGCGTCAGAGTCTTCCAAGGAGAGATCGCATGATCCCCACCGTAGGGCACGGAGAGAGTGCCGAGGGGTTGGAGGAACAAGGCCTGGGGTGGATTAATTCCTTCATAAAAGATCTGAGATGAGGACAAGCTAGCAGCGTGAGTCTGAAAAAAATTTTCAAACGTTGATTGATTAATTTGTTTGATGGGATGTTATCCAATACCCTTCCTTCCCCTTTAAATACGACGATCATATAAATGATAAAAGTAATTGCATCAGTCGACCATCGTAATTAGGTGGAGAAGATGGAGAAAGAAGCCGTGTGACACTCCATAAATGGGCAGCAGTCCATCTCAGGCTTCTATATATTTTAATGAGGGAGAAAAGACAAAGTCCTCTACGCAATTATCTTGCTCATGTTCTAAACGATGTGCTCAATGATTCTCCTCTTGAATACTTTGCATTTCTTGCCATATGTAAAAATATGATTGGTGGATGTTGCTGCTGAAATCTTATCCTTCGATTCGGACGCGTTTGGACTTCGAGATAGGCTTCCTCCTGTACGGACATGTAAAACAGTCCTCACGCGAGAGGCGTTGAGGGTGGCCCTCTGCAGAAGACCCTCCGACGCTCAAATCGAGATCGACAGTCAATAAAAATAAGAAGAAAGCTCTCGCTGAAGAGTCTCTCCCAGGGCTCTGAGCAGAGCGATAATGGCGAAAAACAAAGGCAGTGAGCGAGTATGCGCACCAGAGATGGCGTACCTGAGGGGATCTGAGGCGATGGGATTTATAGAGGATCACCTGGTTGTTTGGAGCGTCATGGGTCCGAAGGCCGTTGAGATTTGAATCTAGTTTGTTATGAGATCGATAGGATTCGTATCTGGTTAGTTAGAAGATCGACGGCTGGGAGAGCTTGTTGACATCTCAAGATTCGGTGGGGGCATAGGCTCCAGGGCTCTATGCCACTTTTAGATATGATTCCCGTTTGGAATCTTACTATTTTAAGCTTTCCCGCGCCGAATTCCGCAGAGGTATAGGTATCGCTTGGGCTAGGCCGAGTGATAGAAGAGATCGGCTAGAAGGGCCGGGTGATGGAATGGCTTAGTTAGGGCCAGGAGATGATGGACGATAGCTCAGCTCGAGGGGACCGAGAGACGATAGACGATAGCTCGGCTCGAGGGGACTGAGAGACGATAGCTCAGCTCGAGGGGCCGAGAGACGATAGCCCGGCTCGAGGGGCCGAGAGACGATAGACGATAGCTCGGCTGAGGGACCGAGAGATGATAGACGATAGCTCACGTCTTGGGAAATCCTTGGCTCGGTGGGGGCTAGGACGCTCCGATCTACCGAGGTTGATTTATCTCTGGTGGGTGTTGCACAGCGATAGAATCAGGCTAGCCTTAGCCATGAACACGATTATTGATGCATAGCGATTTTATTCCTCAACAGTGGACGAACCTTCCTTTTCTTCCAGAAAGGACAGCATGATATCTTGTGGCGTGATCTTGGTAACGAGAGGATAGGTTTCAGTTTACATCAACATGATTCCATTGCTGGGAAAGCACTACGTGTTACTCGTTTTTTTGGTTGGAAATAGACAATAGGTTAATTAATCCTTGCTCAAAAGAAAGGTTAGCTAATATTGAAGTGGTTACGTACTCGACTTCGGCACCAAAGACAACCATCCAATAAGTCGCTTTCAGGTTGACCTGGGTTAAAGGTTTATTATCTATCTCTAATCGTATGTAATATATACCTACCACCATAATTTATTTAAATAGTGATTTTTACGTAGAATGAATAATATTTGTTTAAATTAATTTTTATATTTGAATCCATTTGAATATAGATATAAATTAAAGTATGACTAATTTTCTCATCCATATACATATCCTTCAGAAAAAATAAATAAAATGTTTGTAATATTATTTAATTTTTTATACAGAAACTTTTAAGAAAACAAATGACTATATTAATATAGTATATTATATATATTTATTTTATTTTAAATGAATATAGATGTATATTTTTATATCTGATTAATATTTATATTTGCATTTATATTTATCAAGTTTTGATCATAGGTGGCATGTTAGCTGGCCTTTCCATAACATATGATAAGTGGATGAGAAAACAAATAGAAATATATTTGTTTGGTCCTTGAGGAAAGGAAAATAAACTTCATGCATCAATTTGCCTTATCCTTTAAAAAAAAATTATGGTGCTAATGGCAGAATAATGCTTCAAACTCTAAATCTCTTCAGTGAAAACGAACACCAATCAGCAGAGGACAAGGAACCTTGGCTTATTACCAAGACTGTGCATCACCACATCAACCACTAGGTCAATTTATATATCACAAAAATATTCTATTAAGAATTAATCAATGAACTTTGGTCTACAACACTATAAATGACAGGTTCCGTATCTTCCAAACAACTGTTATGTACGGTAGTAATATATATGGCTTTGTTACTCCATATGAAAGAGCCTATGAAACAAGACTTATTATGCTCTCTTCATTTACCTCATAGCGAGATGGATATGGCAAAGATTGAGTTATTACTGTAGAGAGGATAAGACGAGTTCAGCGCGGCTCCCTTTCCTTGATGACCTTCGAAGGGCCATCCGGCAGCAGAGCACCCAGCTTATCTTCACTGATGATTTTATATCTTCTCACTAGATTGTGCGGAAAGCCAGATCTTTTTCTGTGGAATTTGCTCTTCATCGAAATGCTTCTGATTCCAACACCTCTGGCTACTGGAATTCTCGGCTGCTTCGGCAGCGAACTGGCATACGGTTTTCATCTCTTGGGAGCTCCCCTCCATGGTTTGTCAAAATCAACTTCGATGAGAGTGTCGGGAAAGATTATATGGTTTAGCCTTTATTATCCTGGGGCATGACGAAGAGTTGCTGTCGGTAGGTGGTTTTGGCATCCTTGACTCCTCTGTCCCTATGGCTGAGCTTTATGCAGCTTGGGCCAGTATATCCTATGTAACTCGGATTCTTCATGCTCATAGCCTTCTCATCGAGGGGGATTCTCTTACTATCATCCGGTGGCTTCGAAAGAAAGGATGCAACCATATCCCCTTCAATCCGCTGCTCCATGATATTTGGTCTATCCTCCGAAAAGTCCACAGAGCTTAGATCCGGCATATCTATCGTGAAGCCAATTCTGCAACTGATTGGATGGCGACCTCTGTGATCCGTCATGCTGGGTTTTGGATATGGAACCAGAGCGATCCCTGTCCCCTTGTGCTTAAACAAATATTGTATTCTGACCTATTTGGCTGATTCGCACAAGAATTGTGTGATCGCTGGTCTATACCAAAAAAAAAAAAAAAAAACTCTCCCTACCTCAGAATTCAGCATTAATTATAAAGTAGTGGCCCTACATCTGTTTGTAGCTCCCTTGAGGAGTACAAGAATCCTATTGTGATGAGCTAACCTGTGATGCCTCTCTCAATTAGTTTCACATCGGATAATTAAGGAAGAATTGAATGATTTATAACCAAGTTAAGTAAGATGAACAAGTACCAATTGGATCCTTTTTAGGATGTGATATCCCAAGGTAGTGTGAATCTTGTTCGTCTTGCTTTCATGCTACAAAACGGGTTCATGGATTTATAGGTCTGGGTCATTATATTACTGTATCAGAGCCACGCACTAGCCGGAAGTGCAGGAGCTAAGTGCCACACAGGGCCTCTTAAGCCTATAGGGGGAGCATCTCTAGAGTCTTGCCCCCATACACGGCAAAGTGCTACATTGATGTGAACCATCTTTTGAGCATGTGGAGGGCACCTCTAGAGTCACCTTTAGTCCTGTGCAGGAGCTAAGTGCTACACAGAGCAAAGTATGCTACATTGATGGGAGCCACCTCTTGAGCCTGATGGATACGATCATGTACCTCTAGCGATAAGAACGTCCCCTCTTTAATGAGGGTAGATTGTGATGCCCCTCCTAATCAGTCGCACATCGAATAATTAAGGAAGGGCTAGAGAATGGTATGTGGTTGTTATCTAAAGATGGGTTAGAGGTGGGAGTCTTCTATGAGAAACACGTCTTTGCTTGTTCACTGAGAGCTAACTGCATTGCTTCTAGTTAGAGATGAGTTTTTCTTCAAAGAAAAACTTTAATCTATGCTGTCTCAATGCGAGGTTACTTGGAAGTTACGAGCACACAGCAACGTGAGCCAACCAAGATAGATCCTAGTATGGCCTTACCTTTATAAGAGACTGTCCATGGAAATTCTTTTGAAAGCAGTATGGAATCTCCCCTTGAAACTAAAAAGGTACATTAGAACTGTTTTATTACAATCCCTTTGGTCCTTGTGATTAAAACCTGAGAAAAATTACAGAAAACAATAACGCCATGAATCACTGGAAAAACCCACACATAGGAATTTCTTTAGTTTCATGAGTTTACAAATCTGTAGCATGAGTTTGTCACATTCTATGCAAATTGTTTTGGGCATTTGTTAGTGTATATAGAAAGTTTATCAAAACTTAGCTTATCAGCTTATCATTCACTTCTCTCATAAACAATGCATCATTGTTGCAAGTTATACCAATCCTCCCATACCATATGCTGAGTGAAATTTATTAATTGTATAGCATCGAAAAGAAATTAAGCATCAAATTTGTATAATATTTTTACCCATTTTATATGTCTTTTATACTTAAAATAATCTTAAAATTTTGTATTTATTTTAATATAAAAATCTACACTATAATCTAGAAATATTAGGTGAGAATATATAAACAAATATACCTTTCTTTAAAAAAAAAAGTAATCTCATGAGCTATCGTACCTTAGCCTAAAAATTAGAAATCATTATGATATTTGAGATGTTATGATTTATCATGTGTGCATGTATGTATGTAATGTATATGGCATGCTTTTATTTAAAATTTAAACTTTAGGATCAATATATTCCTCAAACGTTGATTTAAATTTCAAAATCTATTAACACTTTTTAAAAATCCCTAAACTTTAATTTTACCAGCATAAATCATAATTAGAAATCTCTTTTACAAACAATGTATTCATCTCCCTCTTTTTGGACCACCATTTTCTACTATTTCCTTCCCTATAATGAGAGTCAAATCTTTAGCCAAATACATGTAAAAGACTGATATAAAAAAAGAAAGAGCGATCACATGATAGAAGGCTAGTTGTTGTATATAAATTATCGATAACATTAGCTTTTGTTATTGTAAATCCAAATCTTAGTTTCAGTTAGGTACTTTTCTTATAGTTTCTTTTAAAAATCAGGCTTCAATCTCACCTATTTAAAAGCTTCTTTTAATGTAGTCTCTTATAAACGGATGATCACACTAGTTGAGTGTGAGTTAATCCAGATACATCATAAAGTAGTATTTGCTTTAATATAATGGAGCAGGATCATTCTATTTTTAGACCCAAAATCTGAAATGATAGGCGACTAAGGCCGCAACCCAATCTGCCGCCGCATTAGCTTTCCGATATATATATCGAATCTGAACTGAATGAACCTCCGGAAGGTAGCCCAAATATCATAAAATAAAAGGTTGATATGAATGTGATCACAAAAATTCTGTCGAACTCAACGGATGACCGTAGTGGTATACCAATCCCTTAGACTTTCTTTGATTTATGGCACCATGTATGCATCATCAAAAGCACTGTAGAATTTGTCCCAATTCTTTATCTTTGACGAGCTAATTTTCAAAAGTTAAACTTGTGATTGCGCATTGTGTTATTGTATTAAAAAAAATTAATATGCATTTAACCCCAAAAAAGAATATATAGGAAATAAATTAATCAAGATGAAGTAGCTTTACAGTTTTGAGAAATGATTTTGTCTTCAAATAAGCAAGGTTATTTGCTGCTTGCACAGTTGCACTTTTGTTTTCACATCATCTTGTCAGTTTCTTAATTAATGGTGCTGTGACTTTTGCCATCCATATTGAGGTGTCTATTCTCCACGAATCATCATCCTTCTGACCAAATTATACCAACCACCTTTTTTTTTTTTTTTTTTTTTTAACAAACGGACGATCACACAAGTCGAGCGTGAGTCAGCCCAATTAGATCAGAATACAAAATTTGCTACAAAGGAGCAGAGCAGAGGTCACTCGGAGACAAGATCCAAGGGCCAGAAAGCCGAGCCACAGAAGCAGCAACCCAATCCGCTGCCGAGTTGGCTTCGCGAAATATGTGTCTGGTCTGGACGCATTCAATCTGCCGCAAAATTGCCCAAATATCCAACAAAATAGGATTAGAAAGAGCAGGAGGGCAATTCTGCATCTAGATCCAAGAAATAACCGACATGGAGTCGCCCTCAATGCAAAGCCTCTGAGCATGAAGAACCCGGGCAGCATAAGAAATACCCGCCCAAGCCGCTTGAAGCTCAGTCATGGGGACAGAGGAGTCAAGAGTACCAAAACCTCCCGCCGCCAGAAGGTCACCATGAGGACCTCTGATAATAAACGCGGAACCTGCACTTCTACCACGGACACTCCCGTCAAAATTGACTTTGATAAACCCTGGAGGGGGGGTTCCCAAGAGATAAAAACCGTATGTCGGTTCGCTGCCGAAGCAGCAGGGGATCCCCAGTGGCCAGAGATATCAAAACCAATACGAGCACAGTCCGCCGCCAATAATCTGATCTTCCTAGCAGTTTTACAAAGAGAGATAGTGTCCTCAGAGAAAATAAGCTGATTTCTAGCTAGCCAAATCTGATAAGCTGTGACAGCCCAGAGACATTTCTTATACTGAGGGCACCTCCGAAGGTCCAGAAGGAAAGAAGAAAGCAGGGAGCCCGAGCCATTATGTCTGACCGGATATCCCATCATAAGCCAAACCCTTCTAGCAGTGGGGCAGATGAAAATAGCATGTTCAATAGATTCCTCCTCTAAGCTGCATAGCGGGCAAGTCGACTAAATAGGAAGACCTCTCCGGGATAGGAGAGCACAGGTAGGAAGAGAGCCCCACAGAAGCTTCCAGATAAATAACTAAACTCTAGGAATAGTAGGAAGCTTCCAAATCCACGCTGCGTCCTCTAGGCGCTGAGGCTGGGGTCTAAACATCATCATCAGATCCCTGGTCGGAGCCTTAGAGAGACAGGATCTCTGCCAGAGTCTAGCATCAGAAGATCGACCCGGAAGAAGCGGCATCGATAAAATCCGCCGGGCAAGCTCAGCACCAAATAATCTGGTAACAGAGGGGATATGCCAAGCAGGAGGGTCAGAGGAGATCAAGTCCTTAACCCTTAAGCTGGGAGGGTCTCAACACTGATAAAGGAGGGCCACCGAGAGAGAGGAAGCTCCGAAATCCAGGTATCCTGAATAACATTAATCGAAGAACCATCTCCGATCATCCAGGAGATATTGTCCAAGATAGCCTGACCATAGCAACAGACCTCCTTCCAAAAAGAGGAACAACCCCGGGGAGCAGATATCTGCATAGCAGCCGACCATTCTCCATATCTACTACGCATCAGAGAGCTCCAGAGACAATGTGGTTCAAGAAGAAATCTCGAAGCATGTCTGGCAATAAGGGCTTTCCTTCTAACAATCAAAGACGGGATACCGAGACCACCCTCACCGATAGGCATGCAGACCAAATCCCAGGATAAGAGGTGAATCCCATGACCATCCTGACCTGAAGCCCATAGGAAATCACGGAAGCATCTCTCTATCCTTTTCAGACAAGTAATAGGAATGGCAGTATTCGACAGGATATGCAGGGGAAGAGATGAAAGAACTGAACGAATAATGGTAACTCTAGCCATCATCGAAAGACCAGTCACCTGCCATCCCTCAATGCGCTGGCGCACCCGTCTCTCAATCTCGGAGAAGTCAGAGCAACGAGGGCATCTCCCCGTTATAGGGATCCCCAAATACATAAATCTATCCGTCTGAGTGGTGATACCCGACACCCTGATGATGGCTTCTCTAGTGGATCTAGAGGTCTTCGGGCTAAAACAGATAGAAGACTTCAGAGAATTGACCTTCTGACCTGAAGCCTGGCAGTAGTTCTGTATAATAGAATGAAAGGAAGCCGCATTCTCAATAGAAGCTGAGCCTAGGAGGATACAGTCATCAGCAAACAGGAGGTGGGAAACAAAGGGTCCTTCAGAACCAGCTATAACTGGGGCAATCCGCCTGTCCTGCTGAGCCTGACGTAAAGCACGAGAAAGATCATCAGCAGCCAGGATGAACAACAAAGGAGATAAGGGGCAACCCTGCCTGAGACCAACACTAGAATGGAAGAAATCAGTCGGGTTTCCATTTATGATTAGAGAAAAGGAGGGCTTGTGAATGCATGCCAAAATCCATTCTATAAATAATTCATCAAACCCGAACTCCAGTAGAGAGCGTACAAAAAAACCCAGCTCATTCTATCATAAGCACGCTCCATATCGAGCTTAACAGCCATAAGACATCGTCTGACCGGAGCTCTATGAAGAGCATGCATGAACTCCTGAGCAATAAGAACATTGTCCGAAATAGACCTCCCTCTAATGAAAGCCCCCTGCTCCTCCGATATGAGACGAGGAATCACCAGACAAAGACGGCGAGCTAAGAGACGAGCACAGATTTTATACAATGTAGTGCAGAGGCTAATGGGCCGAAAGTGCTGCGGAAGAGAAGCATCCACTCTCTTTGGCACCAGGGTAATGAAAGTTCGATTCCATTCAGAAGGAATGTGTCGATCTCGGAAAGCATCCTGAATAGCTTGGACCACCTCCTGTCCAACAATATCCCAGTAATGCCGAAAGAAAAAAGGCGGAAACCCGTCAGGCCCAGGGGCCTTATTCGGACCAAGCTCCCACAGGGCCGCCCTAATCTCGTCCGAAGAGATCGGTCTGACAAGCATATCATTGTCCAGAGAGGAAACCTTCCTAGAATCCGGAACCTGCATAACCGGGTCCCCATCACCTGAAGAGTCAGCCCATCGAGCCCGAAAAAAATGAAGAAGAAGGTCACTGATAGAGTGGAAATCCTCCCGAGTATGCCCCCCTTCATCAATAATCCTCCGAATCCGATTGGCAGCTCTCCGCTTGAGAGTGGCCTGATGAAAAATCTGGTGTTACGATCCCCATCGCAAATCCACTGAGCCCTAGATCGCTGCCACCAAAACATCTCCTGCTGCCGCAAAGGGAGTGGTGCCGGGCCAGCAAATCCCTAAGGAAAGAGAGATCCGAGTCCGCCAAAAAACCATCATGATCCTCCTTAGTCTGAAGAATATTAATATCATTTTCAACTTGCTCCACTTGTCTAACCAGATCCCCCACCTCATTCCTATTCCATCTGGATAGTCTGTGTCTGGCTATCTTAAACCGACGAGATAACCGATAGACAGCATTACCCCTAACTGGAATATGCCAGATCTGAGAAATAATAGAACGAGCAGCTGAAAGACCAGTCCAAAACTGCTCAAATCTAAACTGCTTCCGCATAATATGATCAGCCTCTGTAGAAATCAAAATAGGGCAATGATCAGAAGCAATCCTTGGAAGATGAGTGACAGTAACCATAGGGTATCTTTGGAGCCATTGGGGAGTGGCCAAGGCTCTATCAAGTCTCTCCCAAACTCGAGCAGACCCCTGCCGATTATTGCACCAAGTGAATTGGGATCCCGAATACCCCATATCCATAAGACCTGACGAGCCAATGAACGTTCTGAATTCATTAATATCGGCTGAGCCTGAAACCCGTCTGCCACCACGTTTTTCATTAGCCTCAGTGATACAATTGAAATCCCCAGTAACAATAGACGGCACACCTTGAGCAAGGAGGGAAAGCAATTCAGACCAAAGAATTCTTCTCTCCCGATAGTCCGTGCTAGCATAAACAGCCGAAAGTAACCAAGGGGCAGAAGATCCCTCAGATATCATGAGACCAATATGCTGATTGCACTGATGAGAAGTATCAACCCTGACAGCAGAGGAGTGCCATATAGCCAAGATACCCCCCGATAGACCATCAGCCTCCACAGCATAAGAAGACCAAGTGCGGGCTATCTGTCTACGAAAACGGAGAAGACTATCCCCTGAGAGTCTGGTCTCCAAGAGGACACATATATCAAAGTGGTGAAGTTGCAATAATCTACTGAAGGAGGCTCGAAAAGAAGGCTTTCGAGCTCCTCTAACATTCCATAGTAAAATCTTCATTTATAGGATAGAGGAAGATGGGATCCCTCCTTGATCCTCTATCATATCACTATCAACAAGACCCCTATTCAACTGAGGGCCGTCGTCAGGCTTCAGTAAAGGGTTGATCAGCATTCCACCCGAATCTAGATCAGACACTTCTAAGCAGGAAGACTGAGCCTGAGAAAAGGAACCAGAGCACACTCCCTTAGGTTCACCAATAGTATCAGCTAGAGGAAGACCGGCCCCCCAGCAGATTGGACCCTCACCGCATCCTGGGCACCAACCTGAACACACGGAACCTGATCCGATTGGCTTGGAGAGAAGCAACTCATCTCATTCTTTTTGAAGAAAGAAACTTTCCCTTTTCCCTTCCTCTTATCAGTTTTGGAAAAATCCTAGGAGCCAGAGAAGCCTCCGGTCTAGCACGCTTGAGGGGACCAGAGCAAGCATCCCTACACCCCGATTGACCATCCTCAAGAGCCACTGAATCTAGAGAGGAGAAAGGGTTTTGGATGACAATTGAGTGCAATTCGGGATTCAGAGAATTCAAGTTATCTTCTGCTGGAAAGTTTAGACCTAGAGCCTTTGAAACGGCACGCAGGTCTTTAACCGGCACGGGGTCTTTAGCTTTGACCAAGCCATTTGCTTCCTTCCCAGGGCGCGACACCACAGCCACTGCCCTAGATGCCGAACGCGAAGACGAAGAGGACCTCCGGCGAGCAAGCTTAACTGGAGCATTACACCCTTCAGCTGAAACTCCAGCAATCGAAGCGAGCCCCTTCTTCACCGCCTGAGACAATGAACCAGAGCCTGGGGATGAGGACGACGCCGGCACCGAAGTCTTCCCCTTCACCTCCGTCTGGGGAATAGAAGGAACCGCCCTCTTCCGTAAAGCCACCATCCACGGACCAAACATGGAAGTGGAAACAAAGCCAACCCCTTCAGGACGATCCGACTGGGAACAGGGGCCATCCAGATGCAGAGAGGCACATCTCCAACAGACACCCTCCAAGCTTTCATACACAAAGCTTTGCCAGAACGGTTGAAAGATCCCCTGAATCCGAGTGCCTGGCCGGAGAGGGCAGCGAAGGTCAACGCGGAGACAGGCCCTCGCATAGCCCCCCCGAGATTTCGCCAAAGTTGCCGCATCAGCACAGACGAAATCACCAGCTGAAGATAGAATGGATCTGAGGAATTCCTCCTTCCAGAACTCAAGAGGCAGCAGCGGCAGACGAACCCATACCAGAGCAGAGGAAACGGAGTCCTCCGCCGGAGTGAACTCAGGCCTCCACGGCTCCGTGCCAACCACCTGGCCATTGATCACCCATGGACGTTGAAGAACCAGGCTGCAAGCTTCTATGGATTCAAACCGGAAGACATGGCATCTGAATGCCAGAGAAATGGGGACGATGGCGCCAGAGATTCCAGCTCTCCTGAATTCCCTGACGAAGGCATCAGCCGGGATCCAACGGTGGAACGACCGGACAATCACGGCCGACTGCTGCCAGCCCTCCACCTCCGCATCAAGCTCCGCCGCCGGAAATTTGATAACCTCCGGGAACGACGTCTGCAGCAACTCCACAGCAGCCGGCGAAGGGGTCTCCGTCATCCACTGGAAACCAGACGTCGAAGACCTCCTCCCAGAATCGGCGGCCATAGGAACGGAGGAAAAGACGAAGGGAAGAAGAAACAAAGAGCCGATGCAACAGGGACGAAAAAACTGGCAACGATCGGAAAGAAGGATACGGAAGCACGAATCTTAAAGCTAGAGAAAAGAAAAGAATCGGAGCACTAGGGCGCATGATTCTTAAAGCAAACACGATTCTTAAAGCAGCGGAGATTACTTCTCTACCAACCACTTTCAATCGATAAGGAAAGTGACATCCAACTTATTCTTGGACATACGATACCACATCCTACTTTGGTGGAAGAATGAGACATCAAACCAGTTTAGATAACCACACCAGCCATGAGAGATCCGTTCCACAGGGACAATGACACAGGATGAAGTGGCCCAAAGGCTAATCAACATCAGACGTCTAAAAGCCAGCCCTTGTTACCAAGAGTTTTACCATTGGGAAAGCTCAGTGGCGTACGCAACCCCACGACTTAGCTTTCGTACTTTATAGCACGGGTGCTGGAAAAGAATCCGTCTATGAATAAATACTAAAATAAATGCTAACAGATCATAATAAGTAGTAAAATAATAAATAAAATATGTAAATCATATAATCATATAAACATCAAAATTTACGTAAAAAATTTCTTTAAGATTAAAAAAAATTATGAACAAACCAGAGGAGAAGATTCATGGTAAAATAATGAATATCCAAGTCTCAAAATTTCTTGTCTGAACTTGAAAAATAATCATAAGAGAACCATAGGGATATAAGGATTACGTCATCGAAAATATGGTCTCCTGCGTTACCTTCTTATTTTTTTTCCTTCTCTTCTTCTTCTCCTGCAGCAGCACCTTCACGTGATCCTGGAGCGGAAGACCTCCCACATACTCAAGTACCAAGCAGCAGCCCTTTTTCTTTTCCCCTAACAATCCATGCTTCCACAAAAAAAAAAAAAAAATACCCGCTATCTGCTTCACCTTTTTTTTCAAACGGCTGCTCTTTAAAAAAGAGAAAAATAAAAAAAGAACGGTTACTCTTCCAAAAACCAACTAAGAAATCATGAAAAAAAAAAAAAGTTACACCATGCTTTTAGCCCTAATGGACTAAATAAATGGGTCATGAGCCCGGGGAGGGCACTTGTTTCTCTATTGAAGGTGAGAAATTTCCCTGTCGTAGTCTTCCTTGCTATCAGTCTTGAAAATGGCTATGACACCGCCTTGAGGAGTGGCCTACTTTCATGGCAAGAAAGCTTTATTCAAAGAGAATTTGTCTATTTTGTCACTTTTGTGGCTGTCTATAGCATTCCTATTCTATTAATTTGATGTAAAACAGAATCTCACCGTGGCTTAATTTCATCAAAGCACCTATGATCATGGTTTGTAAGATGACATCCAAAAAAAGGCAGGTCATAAATTAAAATTTCAATTATATGGAACTCCTCAGAATTCTTGATCTTTGAAATCAGACCTTAAGGTACTGTTTGATACATAGGATAAGAGGGGATATTCGAGGAATATCCCCTCTTATCCCAAAAGCTATAGTTACAGGGGTTATCTCTGAAAAGTTTAACCAGAGAGGATAATCCATGTTTAACCATGGGTTATCCTCTGAACTTATTTCCTAGGAAATCTAGGAATAACTAAAGTTATCTCTTGATAGCAGAGTGGTAATTTTAAAAAGGTACTTATCCTCCTATCCCCTGGATAAATATTATCCTGTACATTTATTCAAGGATAACCAAAAAGCTTTCAAACACTACCTAAAATAATTAGAAAACACTCTTGGTAAAGTGGAGAAAGAGAGTTATGATGTGAGAAGAGAGATGAATATTGTTGACGGTGCAACCACACAAAATTAAGCGATTCTCTCGGGGGTTGTTGATTTGGACGCAGGAAAAGCGGACCAGCAAAGGTCTATGAAGATGATGCCATCAAAATGACCTCTCAGCAGTATAAAAAATATATAACATGAGATGAATGAGAGATAATTTAAATTTTATAGAAGAGAGCTGCATCCCTGGGCTTGATTATTTAAAATGACAACAGTTATAGCCATCTTGGGGGCCCTCCAGTCAGTTGAAAATAAGAGAAATTATGGCCATTAGTGGACATTCTCACAGTTCCTTCAATTAAATTTATATGTTTAGAATTCATATTTTGTAGATAAAATGAAATTTTATTATTGTCGTTTGCATATCTTGATTTATGTTATAAGTTAGTGAATCATCTTGAACAAATCTAATTTTATCAAATAAATTTTAACTTTCATCTCCTTTGTTTTTTCTATTTTTCTATTATATATATGGTGGTAGAATAGGTTATATTTGAATATAGTCAATAATTTGTTACCTTTTTTATCTTCGGATTTACATAGATATCAGAATCATCCCATCTTTTTTATTTTTTTTATTTTTAGAATCTATAAATGTATAAATTTCAGCATTAAAAAGATAATAGAATTCAAACTTGGCTACATTCGAATGTAGTTAAATTTATATATACTCAACTCAACTCATTTAAGCATTTTTCCAACTATATGGGGTTGATTACATGAATTTGTTTCCTCTACTCTCCGTTATTCAGAACTAAGTCTGATATTCAAATTACAAATAGTTATATCTTTTTAAATTATTTCTATCCATGTTAGTTTATGTCTACTTTTACCTCTATTTTTATAATAAATTATTAAAAAATATATATATATAGGTAAACATGAATACATTTGAATATAGTCAAGTTTAGAATTCTATCATCTTCTCTATTCTTGAATTCATACAAATTCTGAAGATATCTCATCTTTTTCATTCTTAAAATTCATAAATACATGAATTTAAAGATAAAAAAATAATTAGATTTAGATTTAGCTACATTTAAATATAACCAACCATACACATATATTACCTTTATATATATATATATATATATATATATATATATATATATATATATATATATATAAGATGACGGAACCTTGAATATAGAAAAGTCTTGTTGAGAGGATAGTTTTTTTTTATTAGGAAGTCAAGGTTACATGCTCTCTCTTTGTTACTTTTTTTTTTTTTTTGGTACAAGCAGGCGATCATACAATACAGGTACAAGCCAGCCCGTGGTGATCGGAATACAATATTTGTTGAAGAACAAAAGGGCAGGGATCACCTTGCTTCTACCTCCAAAAATCTGAATGGTGTGCCACTAACGATGCCACCCAATCGGCCGCTTAATTAGCTTCACGATAGGTATGGCAGATCTGAACTCCATGGACCTCCCTCAAAATTGCCCATATATCCTGTAAGAGCGGATTGGCAGGGGCTTGGGAGTCAATATCCCTCTGCAACCATCGAATAACCATCATAGAGTCACCCTCAATAATGAGGTCGTGGGCATGAAGTGACCGAATGGCACAAGAGATGCCAAGCCAAGCTTCATAGAGCTCAGTCATAGGGACTGAGGAGTTCAGACTACCAAATCCATCGGCCGCCAATAGGTCACCCTCCGGTCCACGGATGACAAAGGCAAAACCTGCTAATCTACCTCGGATACTCCCATCAAAGTTGATTTTGATAAACCCTGAAGAGGGGGCTCCCAAGATATGAAAATCGTATGCCGATTCGCTGCCGAAGCAGCAGGGGAACCCCAGAGGCTAGAAGAGTCAAAACCACCTGAATAGAAGCCACGGGCACAATCCATCGTCAGGGACCTGATTTTCCATATGATCCTATGTAATGAAATATTGTCATCTGTAAAGATAATCTGGTTCCCAGACAATCAGATCTAGTAAGCCGTAGAAGCCCATATAGTACATTTGTACTGAGAGGCCTTTCGGAGATCATCTAAGAAAGAGGAGCAATGGGAGCCCATATGATCCAATCTACAATGATAGCCAACTAACTGCCAGATCCGCCCTACTTTAGGACAAGAGAAGATGGCATGAACAGTAGACTCCTCCTCCAAACCACATAACAGATAGGTAGGTTGGGTAGTCAAGCCCCTCCTCACAAGCAAAGCACAAGTAGGAAGGCACTCTCACAGAAGCTTCCATATGAAGAGCTGAACCCTAGGAAGGATGGGAAGCTTCCAGATCCATGCAGCATCCAACGACCCCTGAGACTAAGGCCTGAAGATCTTCACAAGATCCTTGGTGGGGGCCTTAGGAAGACAAGATCTCCGCCAAAGTCTACAATCATCAGAAATACCCGGGATAAGCAGAATAGTAAGAATCCGACGAGAAAGCTCCTCTCCAAAAAGCTGGGTCACCAGCGGGGCATTCCAAGAGGGAGTATCAGCGGAGATCAACTCCTTAACTCTCATAGTACTAGGGACATCAACACTAATGAAGGAGGGCCATCGAGAAAGAGAGATGTCAGAGATCCAGGTTTCCTGAATAACATCAATGGAAGAGCCATCTCCAATCATCCACGAAATGTTTTTCAAAATGGAGCTACCATATCGACAAACCTCCTTCCAAAAGGAAGAATACCGACGCGATGACTGTATATGCGAGGAGGATGTCCAATCATCATATCTCGCCCGCATAAAAGAACTCCATAGACTCTGCGGCTCTAGGATGAACCATGAGGCATGCTTGGCCAAAAGGGCCTCCCTTCTAATAGTCAAAGACTGGATCCCAAGGCCGCCCTCCTGGATCGGCATACAAACCCTCTCCCAAGACAAAAGGTGGATACTATGCCCATCCAGCATAGAAGCCCAAAAGAAGTCCCTAAAACGTCTCTCAATCCTCCTAAGACAAGAGATCAGGATGGCAACATTGGAAAGAAGATACATAGGAAGGGAGGAGAGAACCGATCGAATGATAGTGATCCTAGCCATCATAGATAATCCTGTAACCCGCCACCCCTCAATGCGCTGACGAACCCACAGCTCAAGATCAGAATAGTCAGCATAGCGATGATGTCTACCAGTCATGGGAACCCCCAAGTACTGTAAGCAGTCAGTCTGAGATGAGATACCCAGTGTATGGACTATAGCATCCCTGGTAACTCTGGAGGTCTTCGGACTGAAGCTGATAGAAGACTTGGATACATTGACCTTCTGGCCCGAAGCCTGACAATAACGCTAGATGATGTCAGCAAAGGAAAAAGCATTAGCAGAGGTAGCCCGACCCAGTAAAATACAATCATCAGCGAAAAAAGATGAGAGATCGTAGGACCCCAAGGGCTGGCCATAAAGGGGGCAATGCTACGATCAGCCTATACATGATAGAAGGCACGAGAGAGATCATCAGCCACCAAAATAAACAGCAGAGGGGATAAAAGGCATCCCTGACACAGCCCTACCGAAGAATGGAAAAATTCAGTCAGGCTCCATTTAATGATTAACGAGAAAGAAGGCCTCTGAATGCAAGTCATAATCCACTTGATAAACTGATCATCAAAACCAAACTCCTGAAGAGAGTGGTACATGAAAGCCCAGCTAAGTCTATCATAGGCTCTCTCCATATCCAGCTTGACATCCATAAGGCACTGTATGGCCGGGGCTCTCTAAAGATCATACATAAACTCCTGAGCAATAAGGACATTATCCGAAATGCTACGACCTCTGATAAACGCCCCCTGTTCCACTGCTATAAGATGCAGGATCACCAGGCGAAGGCGGCCAGGAAGAAAACATGCACATACCTTATACAAAGTAGTGCAAAGACTAATAGGCCGAAAGTGCTGTGGGAGGGAAGCATCATTACATTTGGGCACCAGGGTAATAAGTGTCCGATTCCAATTAGCAGGGATGGCCTTGGTTTGAAATACAATATGAATAGCCTGAGCCACCTCCTGACCAACAATATCCCAGTAATGACGGAAGAAGAACGATGGAAAACCATCAGGCCCCGGGGCCTTATCCGGCCCGAGCTCCCATAGAGCCATACGAGTCTTATCATCAGTTATAGGTCTGATAAGCATATCATTCTCCAGAGAAGAAACCTTCCTAGAGTCAGGGACCTGAAAAACCGGAGAGCCATAGCCAGAAGACTCCGACCATCCGGCCTGAAAGAAGTGAAGGAGCTGGTCCCGTATAGAAGGAAGATCCTCATGATAATGCCCCGCCTCATCAGCTAATCTGCGGATCCTGTTAACAGCATGCCTCTTCAGAGTGGCCTAGTAAAAAAATCTAGTATTACGGTCCCCTTCATGAATCCACTGGATCTTGGACCGTTGCCTCCAATAGATCTCTTGCTGGATGAGCAGAGAGTGGTGCAAAGCAAGCTTGGCCCAGAGAGCAGAAAGGTCAGAGTCCTCGAGAATGCCCTCCTGATCCTCCTTAGCCTGCAAGGAACTAATGTCAGCTTCAAGCTGTTCCACCTATCTGACTAGATCACCAACCTCCATTCTATTCCATCTGACCAGTCTTCATTTAACCAACAAGAGACGACGAGAAAGACGATATATAGTATTGCCCCGGATAAGAATATGCCAGACCTAGGAGATGATAGTTCTGGCTGCTGAATATGAAGTCCAAAACTGCTTGAATCTGAACTGCCTCCGCTGATAATGATCAATCTTCATAGAGATAAGAATGGTGCAGTGATCTGAAGCAATTCTCGGGAGATGAGTAACAGTAGCAGAAGGGAATTTCTGAAGCCACTGATCCGAAGCCAATACTCTATCAAGCCTCTCCCAAACTCAAGCCGAACCCTGACGGTTGTTGCACCAGGTGAATCGAGGTCCCGAAAATCCCAAGTCCAGAAGGCCAGCCGAACTGATGAAATCCCTAAATTTAGTGATATCAGCTGTGCCAGTGACCCTTCTACCCCCACACTTTTCACTAACTTCAATGATACAATTGAAATCACCAGCAACAATGGAAGGGATACCCTGGGAAAGAATGGAATGAAGATCAGACCATAAAGCCATCTTTTTCAAAAATCGGTACTAGCATAAACAGCCGACAGAAGCCAAGAGTCAGAAGAGCCCTCTGAAACAACAAGGCCTAAGTACTGATTACTTTGATGTACAACGTCAACCTTCACAGCAGAGGAGTGCCAAATGGCTATAATGCCTCCAGATAGGCCCACAGCCTCAACTACATACAATGACCAATCACGAACTATCTGTCTCCAAAACCAGGCCAGACCATCCCCCGACAGCCTGGTTTCTAAAAGAACACAAATATCAAAATTATAGATATGCAGCAATCTATCAAAGAAGGATCGAAACGATGGCTTTCGAGCTCCTCTAACGTTCCATAAAAGGATCTTCATTTCATAGGAAGAGGAAACTGGGACCCCCCTGTACTTCTGCCATAGCACTATCAGGGAGGCACTTAGAAGAGCTAGTGCCATCCTCAAGGCTTTGTGAAGAGCAAATCATTTGAACTTGGACCTCATTAGTCTGAAGGGATTGATCAGAGGACCTCAATCCTAGACCCTGGCCCAGGAAGGCCGAAGTCAATGGGTCATAGGAAGAGCCTGTGGCCAATAGAGACAGGACCTTCTCCTCCACCAGATCCTTAGGCTGACACACCACTGAGGACCTGAGATCAGCATTCAAATGCTATACCTCATGAGATTTAACTTGTTTAGCTTTAGATGAGGAGGCACAACCTTTTCCTTTCTTTTTATCCATTTTAATTATTAGCCTAGGGGCCAGATACTCCGCCGGACGAGCCCGCTTGAGAGGACCCGGACAAGCATCTCTACTCCCCAAAAGGCTAACTCCACCAGAATCCTTATCAAGAGAAGCAAAAGGATTCTTAAACAGCAAATTTTGGGAGATAGCATCCCCAGAATTCTGAATCCCTTCTGCTGCCGGCACACCCACAACCAAACCGGCACGCCCTGAGACCCTCGGCACAAACACAGTCACTGAAGCAGCCATAGCCTTATCCCCTGGTAACAGCCCCGAGCACTCAGCCTGAACACCATCCACCTTAATAGCTCGTGCTCTTCTCCGGCGAGCCAGCTTCAGCGGTGCAACCCACCCCTCGGCCAGCATCCCCGGAACAGAGTCCAGAGCAGAAGGGATCGGGCGAGGAGCAGAGGACACAGGAACCGCCTCCGACAGCAGCTTCATCCTTCCCTCCGCCAGGGAGCCCTTAGCCTCCTTGCGTTGCCGGACTGCAGACATCCAAGCACCAAAGAGGGGACCATTTGACGCCGATTGAGCAGCAGGCTTGGCGGAAGAAGACAGCAGCTGAAGAGATGCAACGAGCCACAGCGCGGACAGATGCCTTCCAACTGCTCATACACAAACTGTTGCCAGAACGGGCCAATCATCCCCCGCACTCAAGTCCCCAGCCGAAGAGGAGAATGAAGCTCCACACAAGCACAAACATGGGCATAACCTTCCCTATTCTTCGCCCGAGTAGCCGTATCAACAAATACGAACTAGCCCGCCGGCGCGATGATCTCTCAGAGAATCTCCTCCCTCCAAAATTCAATCGGGAGATTGGGCAATCTAATCCATAAGAAAGCAGAAGAAATGGCGTCACTACTGGGATGAACTCCGGCCTCCAAGCTTCAGACGCTACCGGCTGGCCATTAATCACCCAAGGCCGTTGCAGCACCATGTCACGGGCAGCATCATCATCAAAACGAAAGATGTAGCACCAGAACACCAAGCTTAGAGGAATAATTTCGTCGGGAATACCTCCATGCCGAAACTCCCTGATGAAAGTCTCCATCGGAACCCACCAATGAAAGATCCTCATCAAAACAGCCCTTTGCTGCCATCCCATTGATTCAACTTCGAGCTCCTCCATTGGAACTTAGACCACGTCGGGAAATCAGGCCTCCAGCAGCGCCACCTCAGCCGGCGACGAAGAAGAAACCCACTGAAAACTTGCTTCCGCTGCCCGTCTCCCTGGAATCCGGCCATCAGAACCACCATCCGAAGCTATGGGATAGAAGGGGGGACAAGGAACCTTAGGACCCGAGCTCAAGAACCACAGCAATGAAGAAGATCACCGGAGATCAATACGGAAGGGGGCCGATGCACTAATCTTAAAGCAAGACCACAGAAGATTACATGGAGGAGCTACAATAACCCAGCGATCATTCTATTTTCTCTATATTTAGAATCTTTGTTCCTTTACTTTTTCTTCTTGATAAAATATTCCCTGCATTTCCAATCCATCATTGTCTTGATGGACTGGATTAAAATCTAGTGTAACATATAAATTTTATACAAAAAGAAGGCTACAAAATAGTTGTAACTTCCATACGGCTTTACCAACAACTTCATTCATTTTATTTGTAAAAAAAGAAGAAAGAGAAAATCTAATCTAATTCATTAACGTTATAAAATAATTATAGAAAATTTAAACATTTCAGTTTAAATTAGTGATGCAATTCGCTCAAAAGTTCAGTCAAAGATGATAATAATGATCACCCCTCTTTGTTTGCTGCTGCTGCTGCGGTCCATTTCTAAAAACTTGGACATGGATCTTTAGAGTATCAGTGGATCTTTCTCCATGTCCATTCCCATCAGGAAATTTAAAAAAAAAAAAAAAAAGTTGATATCATATCCAGTACAGACTATCAACAGGAGAAGGAATGGAGAAGCTACAGCCAGTCCTTGTAAATTCTCTGCATGAGATTTTTGTTGCTTTCTATCATCTGAAAAAAAGAGAGATTTTTGTTGCCTTGTAACTTTCCTGGAACCTACCCACTGCCACGGGCCCCATATATTTGTAAAATTCCAGCCGTGATATCCCCGGTGAAGCATCCCCACTGGCGTTTCCCCACCCCTTCCTCGTCCATTCTGGCCTACAAGTCCGGACCCGTCCCGACGTCCACCGTGCCCCAGACCCCGGATTTGGACCAGATTCGACGTACCCATCGGACGCAGAAGCCACCTTCGCCGAGACTCGGTCCTCTGGATGAGAACCAATGAGAAAAATATGACCCTCATGGACGGCTCGATCGTTTAGCCACTGGACCGGCGAGGTTGAACTTAGCGGGATGGGAAGCTTCCTTGGTAGCTTTCAGTGGCAGCGAATGATGTGAGACACTTCTACACCGTGGCATCGCATCGATGGGAAATTCTATTTGACCCGCACCCCTCCACTTCACTTTTCAAAAAGATATATTTATTCTTAAAAAATTTGGATCAAAATATCTTTATCATAAATTATTTTTTTTTTTTCATGAGTTATTCAGTCCTGTATAATCGAACAGATCAAATCTATTCAGCAACATAAGATCAAATTAAGTCCACATGTTCGATCCTGATGGACCGAACAAATTCTTTCTATTCCGCAACATAGGGTCAAACAGAATAATTTTTTTGTTCAATCTAGATGGGGTCGAACAGAATTAGCAGGTCGAACAGAACTAATTTTGTTCGGCCTTCTTGGCCAAACAAAGTCTCTATTCGATCATGATTGATCGAACAAAGAATCGGCCAAATATGAAGCAAGAGGATGGAAAGGATAAAAAAAAAAAAAAAAATTCCCAGCGTCGATAGTAACCTTTGGGCTTTCATAGTAGGAGACGGAGACGGCGTGGAGCCCGCCGGGCCCTACATGCGCAAAAAAAGTCAGCAACGCCCTTTTTTTCTCTTGGAAATTAATTTTTCATGGCTCTCTCGTATCTTTTAAGAGCGTTTGGTACGGCAGTTTAGATTGAATTGGATTCTCAATACAATTTTTCATGCTTGAAAAATAAGAATTTAACTCAAATAACATAAGTTTAATTTACTATTTTATTCTTATTTCAAAGCTATAAACACGGAGATTAGCAAACCATTCTCTTTTCTTGTATATTTTCCCAATCTTAGGGAATGATTTGATCATGAAATGATCCAAAGTTGGCCTGTGATGAAGCTAATTAATTGTTATATTTCTATGCAAGCCCTAATTAGCATGCGGTTTTTCACTTAATTACATTAATATGCTTTACTAGTCATAAGCTTAAATTGAGTTAGGATATAAAATAATGTTTGTAAAAAAAATACTTATACAATTTAAATTGGTAGAGAACTCCTATCAATGTATGCATCATGGAAGAAGCGCAAGCATGCTAGAAATATGCAAGAGTTGGACGGCTTAATATATAAAATAGATTGTTGCTTATCCACCTTTATAACCATATTTTATCCTCTTGTCAATACAATGAAAAAAATACAAATAAACTCTCACAAACAAAATTAAATAATTAAAACATGTTTTGTGTGCTTTTTAATTTTTTAAAACTCTTCTTTATGTCAAAACTTTCATTCTGTCATTCTTTTATGAAACACCATGTAGTCTATAAAAAAAACATTAAACATGCATTGACATTGTTCATGATACTTCTTGGCGAGAAGCCACACATTACTATGTTATTGCTTTATAAAATTTTCTCTTCGCTCTAAAATTTTTTAAAATAATTATAAATCACAAGAAGTAGAATTGGTATCTACAATTCAAGTAGGTGAACTCATGTGTATCACAATTAAAACCTAATTTATGTGAGCTCAATTATCAATTTTTAAATATTTATTTTAAAAATTAAACTTTAATCTTGGCGTTCAAAATGGCTTTAGCTTTCATTTAATTTTTTTATTTTTTTATTTTTCATTATTTTTGGCATCACTCAAAAAAAAAATTATTCACCACTGGAACCAACATAATAACGCCGTCACAAAACAGTATCGAATTAGGAGATCATGAATAAAAAGTCAACCGATGGAAAGGGCGAGGTACCTATGCCAACAACTAAAACGAGTGGGAACAAGCGGTGCATTTTGTCCGCATCCTTCGAGACTACAAGACGGAGAGAGTGAGAGAGCGTGGTCGCACTTGTACGTAGCAACGTGTGGTCTCCAAAGCGAGTGTACAAGACGGAGAGAGAGAGTGCGTGGTCGCACTTGTACGTAGTAACGTGTCCATGGAGAATTATGCGGAAGGTCGGTTCGTCTCGTACGGTGTAGCATCGTCGTTATACGTTATTGTCTCCAACTTGGTGGAGTAATCCACTAATCCGGTTCCACTGCGTCCGCATGAAAAATTCTATTTGATTCGCACAAAATGCACAGTAATCCCCCTTTTTTTTTAACACAATAACCCTTTTAAAAATACCTAAACTATCCCTTCCCCATCCGAAATTTCTCAGCATCCCCCATTCCGACAGCGCCCCCTCTCTCGCTCACGGCAGCCCCTCCTTCTTCAGCCTTCCCCAGCACGCCCAGCAGCGGCTCTTCTTCTCTGGCAGTGGCCATCTTCTCCGGTGAGCTCTCCCTCCATCCCTCCCTTCTTCTCTCCCTTACTCGATCGACTCCGCCTCCCTCAACCGACTCCTTCACCTTTTTTAACCGAGCTCCGCCTTCCTCTTCGACGTCTACCTCTCTCCCAGGCTTTGCCTCCTTTCTTCCTCGCTTCATATTTGACCGAACAGAAAAATTCTGTTCGGCCCTGGCTGGCCGAACATAGAAATTCTATTCGGCCTAGCTGACCGAACAGAATTTTTCTTATGTGACAGAAGTTGGCAAACGGCGGATCCATCGATGGAAGTTGCGGATTCAGCGCAGGGACTCCCATCATATCATGAAAGGCCCCGAGCAGCTTCACTTGACCAAAGATTTGGGACCAGCACATGCCTGCATCCTCGTTCGCAGAACAACGATGACGTCAATGATGCTAGAGGATCGTGCCCTATCCTTGTAAACCCCCGGTAAATTAATTGTGGGAAGGATAACTCTCGGTATTAATTGGGGTCACTTGGCACCTAGAGTCATTCTGACATTTAAGTTCCATGTTTGACGCTTGGATTCTCGAGTCTATGCGTGTCTGATGGGTTTCCGAGTCCCTGGACTGAAGCGTTGCATAGGGGATTTTATATGATGGAGGGGGGACTCCCTCCATCATCCTGGCATCTGTTTCCATCAGGTAATCCCCTGGTCTAGAGAGAGAGAGGGAGACAGAGAGAGAGCGTGAGAGATAGAGAGACAAAGAGAGAGCGTGAGAGGCAGAGAAAGAGAAGGCGGGACATGGGACCGGACGAACCTTGGTTCAGGCCCGGCGGCATGCTCGCCGCCTCGCCGGGCCTGAGCTTCGGCCGGCGACCCCGCCGGCACCGGGGGAGGTGTCCGGCGGGGTGGTGGTGGAGAGAGAGAGAGAGAGAGGGCCAATCGGCCCTTCTCTCGCGGAACCGGTTGGTTCGGGCCCGGCGGCGTGCTCGCCGCCTCGCCGGGCCCGAGCTTCGGCCTGTCGCCTCCACCGGCGCCGGGCGTGCGTCCGGTGGAGGTCCGGCCGGCCAAGGTGGCCGGCCGTGCCGCCGGCACAGTACGTGCCGCGCGGATGTGAGAGAGAAGAAGAGAGAAATTGAGAGAGAGGGGGGATTTGGCCGGCCGCGGCGCGGCCGGCTCTGGCCCGGCCACCGGCGGCCGGGCCACCCTCAATTTGGCCGGCGGCGGCCCTGGCCGCCGGCCGGAACCCGTCCCCTGTTTCGGGTGAAACAGGGGATCGGGGGAGTTTGAACTGGGCCGGCTGGGCCGGCCGGTTCAGGGCCTTTTGGGCCGTGCAGCGATGAGTTTTGGGCTGGTTTTTGGGCCCCTGTAACGGGCCGGGATTAGCAAAATATTTATATGGCTAGAATCTGGGTGAATTCTAGTTTCTTGGGGTATTTTTACTTCCCCAATTGGGTGTGTATAGTGGGAGATATTCGAGCCCAAAGTTGGGCCCGTGAACTAGTCTGGGTAGAATTCTAAGGGTCATTTTAATATTCTTTCTAATAAATTAATTGTGTAAATGATCCTGTAGGTGCCAGACATCTGACTAGCTGATATACCTGTTGGATTGCGTACTGAGGTAAGTAAGCCAGTTATCAGTATTTAATAATTTTTTTTATTATTGAATATTTAAATTGTGAATTATATTGTGACATGAAGAATTGTTATGGATATTGGCTAAATTGTAAGTAGATGAATATTATGAACACATGGTTGTTTATGTGCTATGATTTCATATGTGGATGCTATGCATGAGAGATGCAGTTATTATATTGATGTGATATATTATATGCAATTGTTCAGTAAGTATAATCCACTGTTTATACAATATAGAGATGTTGATATGTTTGTGCATGCTGTGAGGTATGCTATGTGTCGCGCGGTTCTCCTTTATCATGTCATACCACACACGCATCTAGAGGATGTGTTATGATGATTTATGACACACACATCTAGAGGATGTGTTCTGCTTGGTTCGAGGTGGCATCACACATATAGAGTATGTGTTCTGGTGGATTATGATATGGAGTGACCTGGTATCTGGACCCTTTCAGTAGGGGGATACTTGTTGGTACACTATTGGGATATTGCAGGGCCATGGGTCACATTTACAGCTACCATTGAGGGTATAAACAGTGGGTTTACTTACATTGCATGTTTGAGTATTTGTGTACTATTATTGAGATGATTTCATATGTGGATGTCATGCATGAGAGATGCAGTTATTATGACATTGATGTGATATATTACATGCAATTGTTAAATAAGTATAATCCACTGTTTATGCAATATGAAGATGTTATTGATATGTTTGTGCATGATGTGAGGTACTGTTATGTGTCGCCGCGGTTCTCCTTATCATGTCATACCATACACACATCTAGAGGATGTGTTCTGATGATTTATGCCACACACATCTAGAGGATGTGTTATGATGATTTATGCCATATACATGTCTAGAGGATGTGTTCTGTTTATTTATGTCATTCACACGTCTAGAGGATGTATTCTGCTTGGGTTCGAGATGACATCACGTATCTAGAGGATGTGTTCTGAGTTTCTATGAGGTGGCATCACACATCTAGATGATGTGTTCTGCTTGGTTCGAGGTAGCATCACATATATAGAGTATGTGTTCTGATGGATATGATATGGCGTGACCCTGGTATCTGGACCCTTTCAGTAGGGGATGCTTGTTGGTACACTATTGAGATATTGCAGGGCCATGGGTCACATTTACAGCTACCATTAAGAGTATAACAGTGGGTTTACTTACATTACATGTTTGAGTATTTGTGGAATGTTTAAGCATGCAAATCATTTATGTTCTTATAATTGTTATGCTATGATTTGACTGTATAACTGGCTTACTTATGAGTGTGAGCTCATATAAATCTCACAATTTTTCAAAGCCTCAGATTGAAGAAGGAACCATAGGGTCGTTGGAGCTTCTATTTAAAATAAAGTGGATTCATGTGTTGATGTAACCCCAGTAGTTGTTTATGTGTAGGGCTTGTAGCCCAAATCTTTAGTTATGGATTGTATTAAAGTTATGGACTTGAATGATATATAGGTTGTTGCCTTTCTTGAATTCAGTATCATGATTTGGGACGCCTTGCATGCCTGGCATGCGGTGGGTTGTCATCCTAGCTTAAAATTTTTGGGTCTGGGGCGTGACAATCCTGCTTGGGGAACGGGAGCTCGCTCAGTGATTGAAAAAGAGAAGATAAAGGAATTGCCAGTCCACACCATCCATTGCTCCAGTTATTCTATGCAATTAGATGGAGTTGATCAAGTATGCAACTAGATGGATTTGCATTTATTAGATATTAATTTAGAATCATGGAATCATGCAGCTAAACATGTAAAGTTTACAAAAATTAATTAATGTAATAGAAACTGTGCAGCTATTGTAAGAGAAATTTTGAGCATCTGTTCGATCGAGTGTGATCGAATAGAAATCGCGAGTATGACCAAACAGAAATCTTATGTTCGGCCTGTATGATGAACAGAAGTATTCTGTTTGACCCATTAGAGCTAAACATATCGAACAAATCTCTTCGACGACGTAGGATCAAATAACTCAGGAATGAAGAAAAAAAATTTAGATTATGAAAATATAAATTAATCTTTGTGACTCTAACAAAAGTACTAGTTATCTGTTCATTGCTTGATTATGAATTATTAAAAGGGAGAGTTTGGGGGGTGGTGGAGGGGAGTGGGTGGGTGGGTGGGGTGTTTTTGGAAAAACAGCGGGCCGGTCCGCATTCATTCAGCTTTTGGACTTTAGGGTGGGAACGGGCCGTTTGAGATTGGTCGCCGGAAGCCAGCGACTTTTTGTGCTCTGGTAGAGTTCTTTTTTGAAGGAATATAGGTTTTTTTTAAGAGAAAAAATGGGCTTCGAACCCGAGAATTTAGGGAATTATGCAATCTTGATCTTTTATTTGTCTCTTTTTTCCCTTCCTCTCTCTGATTAGCTTGTGTGTGCTGGTGAAGGTGAAGGATTTATGTCCAGCAATGGGGCTTTTTAACTAAGAATTCTCGAGGGTGTAACGGATTCTTTGCTGTTGTTTGTTTTTTTTTTTTTGGCGATGGAGTTTGATTAAAGGTTTTTGTCTTCAGAAGAAGATAGAAAGAGAGAAAAAGAAGAGGATAAAATCTTTTTGAGCATGAATGAAGCCTTTTGTTTTGGGTATTTGAGGTTTCTTTGGAGGATTTGAGGCTTCTTTCCGTGGTTTCTTATACCTTGTTGCGTAAATTTCTTAAAAATATGAATATTTTACTGGCGTCTATCTCGTAGAATTATGAGTATTTATCTACGTTTTTGAGCTTTATGTGAGTTTCTAATATATTATTTTATTTCTAATGTGTCGTGGTAAACTTGTTATTGGTTAAAAAAAAAAATTCGACAAAAAAGTGATCCTTGCCTGATCTTCTTGATTTTTGCAGGAGTAAACATTGCAGTATATTTGAAGGAGTGTTTTCTTGAAATATTAAATTCCCCTTTTTTTTCATTATTCTGTTGATGATTTTGGAGCTGCCGTGGTGAATGCGTAGAAATTTGTGCCTCTGGTTGAAGGATTCATTACAGAGGTACAATGGAGAGGTCTCTGTTGTCCATCCTGATGGATGCTCAGAGCGGCAAAGGGGAGTCCATCCTTGCCGCGTTAAAGTTTGCTATTCTGCCCATTGCAAAGGTGTTCGCTATGTGCTTCATGGGGTGTCTCATGGCTTCCAAGTATGTTAATATTCTTCCTGCCAATGGGCGTAAGCTTCTTAATGGGGTAAGCAGAACTTAGTTTTTTAACAATATTTATATTAATAGTTTTATGATAAACGAAGTTCTTCCCATGTCCTGTTTACTTTGCTTTGAAATTTATGTAACGAAGTAGCTGCCATGAGAACTCTACTTAGGATCTCACTTCTTGAAATTCCAGTGAAAAGTGAATTATTTTTATCAAAATATATTAAGTGGTTTCATCTACATGCATGCTGAAGAGAGAGCAGTTTGAACTTTAAAGAGGTCGATCTGATATTTAAATGATATTGGAATTGGTTGAAACCAATTAAAAAGGAAATTAATGGATCAAGGTGGAAAGAAGAATCGAGAGGGAAGACGGTAAAGAAAGTTGCGTGTTTATTTATTATCTTGTGGCGGTGCTGCTACTTTTGCGATGAAAAAGGTTTAAGTGCGCCTAGATGTGGAAATTTCCTCTTTCTTCCACATCCTTCCTGCACTTTCTCAGCAACCTACCACGTCTTATGTATGGCGTTCTTATGGATCTTGATCCATCACTTGGAATATGTGCCTTTCAACAACCATTTCACTGGTTATAGGAAATTCCAGAAGCTGATATTGTAGGCCATGCTATGCCCCTCAAAGCACCAAAGTAATAGTGCATTTTTGTTCATCTTGTTGTTAAACAGCGTCATTGCACTAATTGAATATGAATTATATTTGTCTTCCATTTTGCATTGTTGTATAAGGTCATCATTTTCCTTTTTGACTTCTAAACTGCAAGATATTTTTGGAGACCTTTTAATAACTGCAGAGGAATTCTCTTGTCTCTACATACCCATCTGGCAACATCGGACCATCAATAATTTAGTTTATAGTTTATACCAATAATATACATGTAATAAGTGCACAGGCACATGTAGCAAGTCTGGTCAAAGTGTATAAGATCATTTTAGTGCTCTGATTTTCACAAATAGAGCTGAGTTTATTGCAGGCATTATTTTGCTGTTTCATAATTCATGCTGATTAGAGTCTTGTTTTTTAGGGCAATTGGAAATAAAAACGAATCATATTAATTTGTTTATAACATCTGATTTCTTTCTGACTTTTGCCATGTTCTCCATCAGGGTTGTTAACAGCCTGTTTTGTTATTTGTGCAGCTAGTCTTTTCTCTCCTCCTTCCTTGTCTAATATTTTATGAACTTGGAAGAGCAATTACTCTAGAAAATTTGTTGGAGTGGTAAGAATGCATCTTGACTTTTTTTTTAATAAGATTTTTAAGTTTGAAAAGCAAGTTATGATAATATGTTATGCTGTTCTATAACATCTTTCTTAATTTGTTGGTGAATATGAAGTTTCTTAGTAAGCCTTTTAATGGATCTTCTTTTAATAACCACACGTGTGCATGTGTACATATGTGTGTTAAAAAAAAAAAAAAGGAGGGAGAGGATGATGCCAAATGTCAGAAAACATATAACTGTAGAAACATATCTCAACCTTAAGCTAGAATGGTAAGTCTTATGCAGTCAACAGGTGGTCGGCTACATAGAATGCTTTATCATGTTTCTAGAACTTTCCTGCTCTTAAAATTGGTGCCAACCCCTTTTGAACTAGTGTGAAGTAATTGCAAAGGTAATTTAGGGTATGTAAAAGACCTTTAGCAGGAATAAAAGCCTCCCTTCTATAGAAGCAAGCTAGTATCTTTTCCCTTCTGTTTCGGGAGTGGATTTTGGGGTGTTGTGTGGGGCAGGGGATGGGTTCAAGAGGGAATGTTAGTATTAATGATCTATTTGGTATTAAAGCATTTGATATGACTCAATATTTCTTGGTATTTCTTGTAAAATTTGTTGTTACTTTTATTGGCCAAGGATTTTTTTTTTTTCAAGCATTGAGGGCTCACCTATACTTTGCTGAGGTTCATCCTCTTTAATTGGCTGGACTTGGGTGTTTTCTTGGCCCTGCATAAAGTTAATTATAGTCTCCTTTTTTTCATTCCTGTCTAATTCTTTGTTTTTTTCCCTCAAAATATGCAATACTTTAACATTGCAACAATAAGAAATTCATTGATTTTATAATATTGTCATTTTTCTTCTTTTATTTGATTTGTGTTTCCAATGATGGTGTTTTTGTATGATAAATTTGTATGACACTAAAATAGGCGTTTCTTTATTTTTGAATTGAAAATATAAATTGGTTACTAGCATGGAACTAATGATGTTGCAAGTGCAGGTGGTATATTCCTGTTAACGTCATTATGGCTACGATATCAGGATCCTTGATTGGTTTTATTGTCGCATGTATTGTTGAACCCCCGTATCCCTATTTCAAGTTCACTATCATACATATTGGAATTGGTAAGTTACCTTCTTTCGGAGTATGACAAATGAACATTGTTATTTTGTCTCTTTCCAGGAAAATAATTTGCATGCTTAATTGTGTTTCCACTGTGCCAGCATCTCTAATGTGCATTAGTGGCCAGGTGATCTTGGGGTTTTAGATATTCTTTTTTACAGTTCTTTAGTTTAAATTTGAATATAGTCATGTTTGGCATTTGCACTGCATGTGAAATTAAGAAGTTGGTTTGTGGATCTCAATGATATAGAGAATAGGAGAACTATGATTGAGACATTGCCTGAAAGTTAAGTTGAATGAAACTAACAAGGAAGAATAACTTATTCTTGCTCTATTGCTTTCGAAAAGAAATAGATTACTAGATAAATCACATGGCTCTATTGATCAAAGTGAAAATGGATGAGATCAGTAGGATTCAATATATAATTTTCTCTGACAGATTTTTCTTTCTTCATGCAGTCAACATTAAGTTCTAGGGATTAGCCCTAAGGAAGCAAAGCATTTCTTAAGCAATGATTTTTGGAATCATTATATAACATGTAATTGAAAGCAGCGGTATGTCAAAGTGTGATGGGGTGGTTTGTTGGATTTGTGTTATATTGCTGAATAAATGCATGATGGACCTTGAACTTCTCTTTTATTTAACAACAAACGTGGGAGTCTGCTGTAAAATTGAATATGCCATGATCACTTGTTTTACGTTCATGCAAGTCTTCTAGGTGGAAAGAGTTCTTCATAGGTGGAAAGAGTTCATATTCATACTTTGGTGGAAAGAGTTCATATTCATAATTATAATGGAGATATTTTTAAAAAAATTGATGTCATTTTGAAGTCTGCTATTTTTTCTGTGAATTAGAACTTTTTAAAATGGATTATTTGCTGCAACAATTAGGATTGCATGTTTTGAACCTCCAAATGTTGCAAGCTAAGTTATTTATACCTCAATCTAGTGATTTCTTGTCTTGGTGATGGATCTCCCAGTTTCAACCAGTGCTCTGAATGTTGTCTTTAGTGCCCTTTATTTTCTCCACCATAATGCACTGAGAAAAGAGTAATATTTCATGCTCCGCTGTTCATTATGTATGAGTGTGTTTTGAATGACTTATAAACAATGCCCTATCAAACTTTGCTACTCTATGCACTCTTTAGAGTATTGAATTTTTTATACTTGATCACAGGGAACATTGGGAATATACCTCTCGTGCTTATTGCTGCTTTATGTCAAGATGAATCCAATCCATTTGGTGACTCCAACAAATGTAGCCAAGATGGAAATGCATATATTTCATTTGGTCAGTGGGTAGGTGCCGACTCTCAAGCACAAATACAATTATTGATTTCTTTGCTTTCTTTGCTTCATAAGCAATCTTGTCAATAAAGTTCTGTGGACCCATGGTTGCTTGTTTCCTTAACCTGTCTGATTTGTTTCAATGAAAGGTATATGGTTCAGATTTTTTCCCATCCAACAGATTGAATGAGTCTGACAGCTTCATTTCTTATATCAGTAAAGCATATCATGAACAGATGCAAATTTCAGAGTTGTGTCAGATTAACAGCATAGGGTCCCTTTCTTCTGAGGGGATATAGCATGTCATTCTTACACTGGAATTTTTTTTTTTCATCCAACTGCCCCTTTACTGCTTCATTTTATGAATGCAAAAGTGAAAAATTATTCTGAACAAAATTTTCCCTCTTATTATACAGTGTCAACTAATGCATGCTTATCTGTAAAAAAGAAGTGAAATGAAGCAGAGTTGATAAACTTCAAATCATGAAGTAAAAAGTTCTTTTGCTTGTAGCCTAACTTTTTTCATGTCTATTGGATGCGTTAACAGCAGACAAGGTAGAATATAAAGTGGAAGTCCTTGCCATAAATGAATAAAAAAATATTATTGTTGATCTATAGTGTTAAAACACATTTATATGTGAAGATCTAATATAACGAAATAAAAGTTGTGTCTGAAAAAGCATATGCTAAATTTGTAAAGATTTATCTTATTTTTATAAATACACTGACAATTTATATATGGATGCATCACAACAGTAACTAGATTATGGATTCTTATACGCATCTGCAACTTATGTACTAAAATTAACCTTGCATTTAATTTTTCATAATGATATAAATATGATTCTAAATTTTATATAAAATATAATCCTAAAATTGTACTTGAGTGCTAAACATTTTTCATGATTATCAATGTTTATATGTAATATCTCTACCACCTTTTCTTTCTTTGTTTGTTTTTTTACTATTGGGAAAGAGGAGGTGATTTATGTGTATGAAATTAGGTTTCAGAATATCTCTGAGCTACAGATCATTACTAGTACATTCTCATGTGTTAATGATGAAAGAAAGGCTAGTACTTTTGGTTCTGGAGTTGGTTGCAGCTTAGCTTGAGGCCAAAAGATTTCTAGCAACATCAAGAGGAAATATAATATTAGATAGACTGCAAAATAATAAACAAGACTATACATGTGAAAAATAGTAAAATGCAAATATGACGTGTTTTTAAAGCAAAGAAGTTGTCAATATCATATTTGTTATGTGAGTTCTGCATAAATTGGTGTCTACCAAGGAGGATATGCTTAGATGCAAACATAATTACTAAATGAAACAGGATGTAAATCTCATGATATGGTCCATTAATGTTCTTTGGTTGTACATATAAAGATGATATTAATAAAATATGTGACAGACTAAGCCGATCCCATTTGTTCAGAACAGTTAAGCCCATCCTTTCTATTTCAGTTTGTTCACTAAATAAATATTATAAATATTATCAAAACATGCTCTAAATTTGAATTAAACCATGATTTCCAGTCAAAAATTAAACTGCTCCATCTAAATATTATCCCCCTTTTGTCAGACCTTTTGTAGTTCAGAGAAAGTTACTAATTTTACTCTCTGACTAAGGTTTATACTTTGGACTTTGGAGTGAATCATATAATGGTTGGCTTGTATAATTGTCACGCCCCAGACCCAAAGATTGGGCTAGGGTGACAACCCGCCGCGCCGGCACGCAAGGCGTCTTAAAATCTTGACATACGATTCAGTTGAGACAATAATTATGAAAACCAACCATAATACAAATGATAATTATAAGTTTTGGGTATCAAACCCTACATCCAAGTCATGCTAATAAAGTTGGGCTACAACAAGCCCTACACACAAACATAATAGGATTACACCAATGCAATGGTTCTTATTTTATTTATTGAAAGCTCCATCAACTCCATCATCAACCCTGAGGCTCTGAAAAACATGGTGAAGGTTTAATGAGTTTACACTCAATAAGTAAGCCTATTATACAATCATATTATATTTAACATGCTATCAACATATGCATTTGTCAACTTAACATAAATTGAACATTTGATAATCATCAGAATATGCAAACTGGCAAACTCACTGTTTATGTAATTATAGATTTCCTATGTGACCCACGGCCCTGCAATACCTCAATCAGAGCACATCCTCCAGATGCGTGGCCATCAATATCCACAGAACACATTGTACGATGTGTGGGCCATACCATAACAGAACACACTCTACGATGTATGTGGCCATAAAAATCATACAGAACACATTGTAAGACATGTGGGCCATACCATAACAGAACACACTCGTCAGTGTGTGAGGCCGTAAAAATCATACAGAACATGTCTACAATATGTGGGGCCATATCATAACAGAATACATCTCCAGTGTGTGTGGCCATAAAAATCATACAGAACACATCTACAATGTGTGGGGCCATAGTAAAGGAGAACCGCGGCGACACATATAAATCTATTTAACATTTTCATCACATGTGCATCATGCATCTGTATCTCACAATATCTCACAGTGGTTTGCACAGTACAAGGAAATGCATATAATCACCTCAATATAAACATGCGTACAGGCAATCACAATTCTGGCATATACATCAATAAATCATTTCTTACAATATTACCAATCATATAATCATATAATTGTTCATTTGAAATCCACAGTTCCATGCTACATAGACAATTCAGTTAATTTATAAAAATGCATGCAAACTGTATATACTCAATTTATTAATTAAACAATTAAATTGCATAATAGTCTTACTTACCTCCTACGCAAATCCAAATGATGAACCAACTAATCAGATGTCTGGGCACCTACAGGATCAATGTACATAATTAATTCACTGAAATCTAATTAATAAATGACCCTTAAGACCCTACCCAGACTAGTTCACGGGCCCAACTTGGGCTCGAATATCTCCCACTATACACACCCAATTGGGGAAGTAAAAATACCCCAAGAAACTAGAATTCACCCAGATTCTAGCCATATAATTTTCTTGCTAATCCCGGCCCGTTACGGGGCCCAAAAACTAGCCCCAAAACTGCTCGCTGCACGGCCCAATAGGCCCAAACGGCCGGCCCAGCCGGCCCACTCAATCCTTCTCCCGCTCCCCTGTTTCGCCCGAAACAGGGACAGCATCCGGCCGGCGGCCAGGGCCGCCGCCGGCCTAATTCCGTCCGGCCCGGCCACCGGAGGCCGGGCCGGAGCCGGCCGCCGCCGCGGCCGGCCTCCCCCTCTTTCTACCTCAATTTCTCTCCTCTCTCTTTCTCTCCGCTGCTCCGCGTGGAATTCATCGCGCCGGCGACGATTCCGGCCAAATTGGGGCCGGTCCGGCCGCCGCCGGACCAGAGCCCGGCCGCCGCCGCGGCCGGCCTCCCCTCTCTCTCCCTCTCCTTAATTTTCTCTCTTCTCCCTCACATCCGCGGCACGTCTTTGTGCCGGCGGCACGGCCGGCCACCTTGGCCGGCCGGACCTCCACCGGACGCACGCCCGGCGCCGGTGGAGGCGACAGGCCGAAGCTCGGGCCCGGCGAGGCGGCGAGCACGCCGCCGGGCCCGAACCAATTCCGCCACCGCGCGAGAGGAGGGCCAATTGGCCCTCTCTCTCCTCTCTCTCCACCACCACCCCGCCGGACACCTCCCCCGGCCGGCGGGGTCGCCGGCCAAATCTCAGGCCCGGCGCGGCGGCGAGCACGCCGCCGGGCCTGAACCAAGTCGACCGCCGATCTCTCTCTCTGTCTCTATCTCTCTCTGTCTCTCTCTCTCTCTCTATCTCTCTCTCTCTCTCTCTCTCTCTCAAGGGATTACCCAGGGGATTACCTGATGACAGAAGTGCGCCTGCGCGAAGGAAGGAGTCATCCTCCCTATTTAATCCCAGTGCAGCGCCTCAGAACGGGGGTTCCCGGAAGACTAAGCGCTTCACCTGGAGCGAAGCGTTAGTCTGGGGAACCCAACAGCCAGAAGCTTGGTTCATCTGAACCAAGTCTGGTTCATCTGAACCAATGGTTCTGAACCGGGCACTACATCCTCCCCTCCTTATAAAAATTTCGGCCTCGAAATTGGTATACTAAAATCTCAAAAGTCAACAATCTGAGATAGATAAATTACCTTCAAATAATTGTGGATACTTTGATTTCATCTCTTCCTCCAGCTCCCAAGTAGCCTCCCTCTCAGTGTGATTATTCCACTGAACTTTGACATACGGGATGGTACGCCGCCTTAGAATCTGATCCTTGCGGTCCACGATACGCACAGGATGTTCATCATATGATAAATCCTTCCTCAACTGAATAGGCTCATAAGCTATAACATGACTGGGGTCTGAAACATATTTCCTCAGCAGATACATGGAATACATTGTGAACACCAGATAAGATCGGAGGCAGTGCTAAGCTGTAAGCAACTTCCCCAACTCTGCTCAAGATCTCAAAAGGTCCAATATATCGTGGACTAAGCTTTCCTCTAACCCCGAATCTCATCACATCCTTGGTTGGTGATACCCTTAAGAAAACATGATCCCCAACCAGGAATTCTAACTCTCTCCTTCTGATGTCAGCATAACTTTCTGCCTGCTCTGAGCTGTACGAAGACGCTCCCTGATCAAATGCACCTTGTCAACTGTCTGCTGGATCAGCTCAGGGCCTAGCAATTTCCTTTCCCCCACATCATCCCAACATAAAGGAGTTCTGCACCTCTTACCGTACAAAGCCTCAAATGGGGCCATCTGGATACTGGCTTGATAACTATTGTTATAAGCAAACTCCACCAAAGATAAGTGGTTATCCCAAGCCCCACCTAAGTCCATTACACAGGCGCGCAACATATCTTCTAGAATCTGTATGGTCCTCTCTGACTGCCCGTCGACTGGGGATGATAAGCCGTACTGAAGTTCAATTTGGTCCCCAAGGCTCTATGAAGACTCTTCCAAAACTGTGATACAAATCTGGTATCCCGATCAGATACAATAGAAACAGGAACGCCATGGAGTCTCACTATCTGCTCAATATACATGTTAGCTAATCTATCACTCGAGACTCCAACTCTGAAAGGTAGAAAATGGGCTGATTTTGTCAGTCTGTCCACAATAACCCAAATTGCATCATTACTCCTGGGAGTTTTGGGCAAACCAGTCACAAAATCCATAGTAATCTTTTCCCATTTCCACTGAGGAATCATCAAAGATTGAAGAGGTCCCGCAGGTTTTTGATGCTCGGCCTTCACCCGCTGACATACTAAGCACTTGGCCACAAACTGAGCAATATCCCTCTTCATCCCTTTCCACCAAAAATTCTCCTTTAAGTCTCTATACATTTTAGTACCACCAGGATGCACAGTATAGGGAGAGTAGTGAGCCTCCCTCAAAATCTCGGCTTTCATCTCCTCATTACTAGGTACACAGAGTCTGCCTTCAAATCTCAGGGATCCATCATCCATTACATAAAAATTCTGATCTCCTGACTGAACTGCAACTTTAAGTCTTTGAAGATCTGGATCTTCCATCTGGGAGGACTTAATTCTGTCAACAAGAGTCGGCTGAAGAATAAGTGCAGCAACAAGTCCATCAGACTGCTGTACTCTCAGACCAATCTCCCACCTCTCGAGGTCCTTCAGAATATGAGGCTGGGAGGTAAGCATGGCAGCTAACTCAGAAGAGGTCTTCCTACTCAAAGCATCAGCCACAACATTAGCCTTCCCTGGATGATAATGTAGATTCAGATCATAGTCCTTCAGAAGTTCCAACCACCTCCTCTGCCTCAAATTGAGCTCCTTCTGCGTGAAGATATATTTTAGACTCTTATGGTCTGTATACACATCACACGACACTCCATAGAGATAATGCCGCCAAATCTTCAAAGCAAAGACCACCGCAGCTAATTCCAGATCATGAGTAGGATAGTTCTGCTCATAAGGCTTCAGCTGTCTGGAAGCATAGGCTATCACCTTTCCATTCTGCATCAGAACGCATCCCAATCCTCTTCGAGAGGCATCAGTATAAAGTGTAAAACCCTCAGATCCTGACGGAAGAACAAGGATGGGAGCTGACACTAATCGCTGCTTTAACTCCTGGAAACTTTTCTCGCACTCCTCTGTCCAATCAAACTTTACTCGCTTCTGGGTTAAACGAGTTAGAGGTAGAGCAATGCTAGAGAAGTCTTCCACAAATTTACGGTAATACCCGGCTAGCCCCAAGAAACTTCTAACTTCCGCCACATTGGAAGGTCT
>UESW01001391.1:273968-333998 GCA_900491605.1 Calamus simplicifolius | reverse complement strand
GAATATCCTCCAACTTGGTCTCTTCCTTTTGAAGATCCTTAACAACAGCAAGAAATCCTTGACCACCACTCATAAATACTTTCCAGCCTGTAGCGCTGAAATGAACACTGAGGCTAGATGTGACTGACCCCCAGTAAAACTGAATTCAGCTGATTTGGAATTTTGAAGTTGACAATCTTCCTGAAACAGTCTACTGAAGCATGATAGGAGGCTAACCAATCCATGCCAAGGATAACATCAAAGAATTTCAATGGAAGGACAAAAAGATCAGCATTAATCTCCTATCCTCAATGATAATCAAGCAGGATTTGCATACTGTGTCAACTTTCATAATATCACCATTTGGAAAGGCAATGAGCAACTCATGGTCTAGAGATTCAGGTGTCAATGATGCATTCTTGCTAAGATAGGTGTCAGATATAAATGAATGCGTGGCACCCGGGTCAATTAAGTGTTTGAGCATAAGCAGTGCCTACTTTAATCATTCCTGGATATAAGTAAATTTGTTTTAACATCAAAGATTTGCATTTAATCTAATGTTCTAGTAATTACAATACATTGCTAGAAAAGGTATTATACTAAGTAAGTATTAAATGGTATACCTGTCACCACAGAATTAGAAGCGGCAGCATCCTGCTGAGTGAGGTTGAAGACCCTCCCTGGGTCCTCGGTGGCTGCTGCTGCTGCTCAACCCTTGACTGAAGAGGCTGCTGAGTCCTGAAGGGACAGGTAGCCATTTTGTGATCAGTCTTCCCGCAGCAAAGCAGGCACCAGTCACACCACGGCAAGGCCTTCCAGGGTGGAAAACCACAGCGAAGGCAACGAGTCTCTCTATTCCTCTGTCCTGCTGGGGCCTGCTGTGCACCTCTCTTCTTGCCTGAGCTGGGGGTTGGCCAGCAATAGGCCCTTTTTCTTTCTCTGCTGCTCCCAATCCCTCTGAACTGTATTCATATCTCTCTCAATTACCAAGGCCTTATTCACCACAGCACTATAGGAATGAAGCTCAAATGCATTGACTGCCTGCATCAGTCTGGGTCGCAGTCCCTCAGTGAATCTGGTGATCTTGGCCATTTCATTAGTCACAATACTTGGAGCAAAACGGGCCAACCTGGTGAATTCAGCTTCATATTGGGCCACAGAAAGATTCCTTTGCTCCAACTTAAGAAATTCTGATTCCATCTCCTCTGTACACTCCTGGGAAAGTACTTGTCAAAGAATATCTCCTTAAACTCTCCCCAAGAAATAACCTGACCACCCCGACGCTGCTCCTCAACTAACCACCATCATAAGCCTCCCCCTGGAGAAGATAAGTAGCAAATCTGATCCGCTCCAACTCCTGGCTACCATGGGCCATAAAAGCCTTCTCCATATCTCGCACCCATCTCTCAGCATCAATAGGGTTGCTAGAACCAGAGAAAGGGCAGGGGCAAACTTCTTGAAATCTGCAAAGCTACGGCCAATCCCTGCCCAGGGTTGAGGTGGAGTAGGCTGGGTCAATTGTGTGAAATGAGTAGTAGGTACAGTGGACTGAATTGTGGAGCAGGGACAAATAGAGACTGTGGCATAGTGGGAGCAGGCTGCGGCAATAGGGGTAGGCTGACTCTGCGGAACAGTGGGAGTAGGCTGAGTATGCGGAGCAGGAGTGGTTGACCGAGAGGGTAAAGCTGCTGAATTTGTTGCTGCATGTCCCGCATCGACTGAGCCATACCCGAGAGAACCTGAAGCATCTCGGTCTGGAGTCGCTGATGATCAGTCCCGACAGGGTTGACAGGGGCAGCACCTCCAGTAGCATCCTGACCTCCTGGTTGACCAACATTTCCAACCTGGGAGCCCTCATCATTTTGTTGGCTTCTAGTGCGAGCCATTACTATCTCCTGATAAATTAGTTATTATTAAATCATGAAACTTTTCATATCAGGCTACCAAAACATAAGGTTGAAATTCATATAAAGTGATAATTGTCTCAATGTCAACCTATTTGTTGCCTAGGGTGTCATCATGTATGTGTCCTAATGTCAATAACCTGGCTCTGATACCACTAAAGCTGTCACGCCCCAGACCCAAAATTGGGCTAGGGTGACAACCCGCCGCGTGCCGGGCACGCAAGGCGTCTTAAAATCTTGACATACGATTCAGCAATAATATGAAAACCAACCATAATACAAATGATAATTATAAGTTTTGGGTATCAAACCCTACATCCAAGTCATGCTAATAAAGTTGGGCTACAACAAGCCCTACACACAAACATAATAGGATTACACCAATGCAATGGTTCTTATTTTATTTATTGAAAGCTCCATCAACTCCATCATCAACCCTGAGGCTCTGAAAAACATGGTGAAGGTTTAATGAGTTTACACTCAATAAGTAAGCCTATTATACAATCATATTATATTTAACATGCTATCAACATATGCATTTGTCAACATAACATAAATTGAACATTTGATAATCATCAGAATATGCAAACTGGCAAACTCACTGTTTATGTAATTATAGATTTCCTATGTGACCCACGGCCCTGCAATACCTCAATCAGAGCACATCCTCCAGATGCGTGGCCATCAATATCCACAGAACACATTGTACGATGTGTGAGGCCATACCATAACAGAACACACTCTACGATGTATGTGGCCATAAAAATCATACAGAACACATTGTAAGACATGTGGGCCATACCATAACAGAACACACTCGTCAGTGTGGGAGGCCGTAAAAATCATACAGAACATGTCTACAATATGTGGGGCCATATCATAACAGAATACATCTCCAGTGTGTGTGGCCATAAAATCATACAGAACACATCTACAATGTGTGGGGCCATAGTAAAGGAGAACCGCGGCGACACATATAAATCTATTTAACATTTTCATCTCATGTGCATCATGCATCTGTATCTCACAATATCTCACAGTGTTTGCACAGTACAAGGAAATGCATATAATCACCTCAATATAAACATGCCGTACAGGCAATCACAATTCTGGCATATACATCAATAAATCATTTCTTACAATATTACAATCATATAATCATATAATTGTTCATTTGAAATCCACAGTTCCATGCTACATAGACAATTCAGTTAATTTATAAAAATGCATGCAAACTGTATATACTCAATTTATTAATTAAACAATTAAATTGCATAATAGTCTTACTTACCTCCTACGCAAATCCCAATGATGAACCAACTAATCAGATGTCTGGGCACCTACAGGATCAATGTACATAATTAATTCACGGAAATCTAATTAATAAAATGACCCTTAAGACCCTACCCAGACTAGTTCACGGGCCCAACTTCGGGCTCGAATATCTCCCTCTATACACACCCAATTGGGGAAGTAAAAATACCCCATGAAACTAGAATTCACCCAGATTCTAGCCATATAATTTTCTTGCTAATCCCGGCCCGTTACGGGGCCCAAAAACTAGCCCCAAAACTCGCTGCACGGCCCAATAGGGCCCAAAGATGGCAGCCCAGCCAGCCCACTCAATCCTTCGTTCCCAGCTCCTCTGTTTCGCCCGAAACAGAGGACAGCATCCGGCCGGCGGCCAGGGCCGCCGCCGGCCTAATTCCGTCCGGCCCGGCCACCGGAGGCCGGGCCGGAGCCGGCCGCCGCCGCGGCCGGCCTCCTTTTCCCCTCTTTCTACCTCAATTTCTCTCCTTCTCTCTCTTTCTCTCCGCTGCTCCGCGTGGAATTCATCGCGCCGGCGACGATTCCGGCCAAATTGGGGCCGGTCCGGCCGCCGTTGGCCGGACCAGAGCCGGCCGCCGCCGCGGCCGGCCTCCCCTCTCTCCCTCTCCTTAATTTTCTCTCGTCTTCTCCCTCATCCGCGCGGCACGTCTTTGTGCCGGCGGCACGGCCGGCCACCTTGGCCGGCCGGACCTCCACCGGACGCACGCCCGGCGCCGGTGGAGGCGACAGGCGAAGCTCGGGCCCGGCGAGGCGGCGAGAGCACGCCGCCGGGCCCGAACCAACCGGCGGAAGCCGGTTTACCGCGCGAGAGGAGGGCCAATTGGCCCCCTCTCTCTCTCTCTCTCCACCACCACCCCGCCGGACACCCCCCGGTGCGGCGGGGTCGCCGGCCAAATCTCAGGCCCGGCGCGGCGGCGAGCACGCCGCCGGGCCTGAACCAAGATTCGACCAGCCGGATCTCTGCCTCCCGTGCACTCTCTCTCTGTCTCTATCTCTCTGTCTCTATCTCTCTATCTCTCTCTCTCTCTCTCTCTCTCTCAAGGGATTACCCAGGGGATTACCTGATGACAGAAGTGCGCCTGCGCGGAGGAAGGAGTCATCCTCCATCCTATTTAATCCCAGTGCAGCGCCTCAGAACGGAGGTTCCCGGAAGACTAAGCGCTTCACCTGGAGCGAAGCGTTAGTCTAGGGAACCCAACAGCCAGAAGCTTGGTTCATCTGAACCAAGTCTGGTTCATCTGAACCAAGTTTGGTTCGTTTGAACCGGGCACTACAATAATTCACTCTTATAAAGCCCTATGACAACTTGTGCTGTTAAATCTCTATAGATTAGCTATTATGCATTTTTTTCATGTGTGAGTTTCTAATAAATGTTTAGTTCCCAGTGGAATATGATAACGAAGTTTGATATTTGCTTTTAATGGTTCGTTTTAAATATGCATTTTGAGAGTGGCAAAAAGAAAAATAGTTGAGTGTCTCTTGCGAAGAATGTGCTTATGGAGCACATGAATTATATTTGAGTTGAATGATTTATAGGAGGTTAATGATCCATATTATCACCACATATACACCTCAGATGATGCAATATTGAATAATTTTGGTAATGCTGCGGAATTGTGAATATAAGCTTGTATTGGCCAAGAAAACATTTCCTGCATTAATTCTTGTGCTAGTCTGCAATTTCCATGGATAAACATAAAGTTGCAGTTATTCTTTTGATCATATGTCCATCATAATGCCATTTGTTGTTATTATCATTGCTATCATCATCAAAAGGTAGGGAAACTCCACGTGGTTCATTGAGATAATGACAAAAAATCACAAAGGTATCAGGACCACCGTGTACCATTTTACCTTGTATTCATTTACAATATAGGTATTTTAATTCAAAGTTGGTGATATGGCAGGTTGGTGCAGTTCTTCTGTACACTTATGTGTTTCAGATGCTTGCTCCACCCCCTGGTGAAACCTTTGATGGACTTGAAGAGGAGAAGCCCCCACTTTCGGCTCCTGTTAATACGGTTAATAATGCTGTGCCTGAGCAAGTGTCATCGCTAACTCGGCAAGAGCCTGAGGCAATAATGTCTTCAAAAACAGGGAAAGTAAGAATATTTCCTATTGTGTCTTGTAGATTTGAATGCAATCCAAAATCTTGTATATGTGCATATGGGCACGTTTCTTTTATTTATGTTGTTTTAAGTTTTTTTTAATTCTAGGTACTGTATCTTTTTAATGACCTCATTTGAAAATATGTCAAAGGAATATCACCAGTTAGTTGAACTAGGGAATTCAAATGTGTGCCCCTTAAGAGGTGGTTAATCACAGGGTTTTATGTTCTTGATATTGTCATAATAGTGATTGATCTCTAAACATAAGTTTTATATCCCATAGATTACATGCCAAATATTCTACTCGTTGACATGATGGCATAACTTTGATAAAATGTTGACCATGTAAAATGGCTTTTAGTAAGGATGGGTTACTGGATCTGGACCATTTTACATTGTAGATTCCAAAATATATTTCAGACACCATGGTTCCATTTATGTATAATGAATTCAAATCATATAGTCTTATTTAAACTTGCACATTTGAACTCAGATCAGGCTGTGCAGCATACACATAAATAAGTGGCTAGAGCATAATATTCATCACCAGAAGCTCATCAGGGATGGGAAGGATTCCAAGGTTGCCTTGACTACAGTATCTTTCAGGTCAAGAGAACCTCTTGCTGGAAAAAAAAATCAGAGATCAATTTTTCAATCCATTGATCAGGAGTAGAATTCATCACTTGTGAAAACACAATTAAATTAGGGACACTTTGCCAAAGGTAGCTTAGGTGTGGGGTATGCTAGGATGAAGCTGGCATTAACATTCACAATGAAATCATGGTAAGGTTGGCCGGGGTGGATGAAGGCTATTCTGACTTCTGGTTGTGTATTAAAATACGTATGCTGGTTTGATCTATCATTTTCTTTTTCCATGTGAAGCCGTACCATTTAATTATGCATGACATCATTCTACATATTAATAATGTGCTAGAATAGGATCAGAGCTTATGGCAAATCCCAATCTTTGACTGAATATATCTGGCATAGCATTGTCCAAGGATATGAAGGAGATGGGATAGTGGCTTTAGTGGGGCCAATGTGGTTTGTGACTTTGTGGTTATAGCCACCTTTGTTCAAAGCACATACAATTGGCTCAAAACCGAGTAGAATAGAGAAAAAGGATTCATGTAGCCGACTTCAACTAGCTTAGGATTAAGGCTTTGTTATTGTTGTTGTTTTGTTCAAAGAAATATGGTTCTCCTTTTAGAAATTTCATCAATATATATAGAAATGCTAGACTATTTTATGTAAAGATATGATGCCGTTTACAAATACTAGGACCATCATGTAACTGTTTCTCAAAAAACAAAAACCCTCGAGCTGAAAAGCATTTTTGAAAAGAAAGTTTGCTTGCCATGGCATTAGCTTTCAATACACTTTCTGGAAACATTATTTACTCAACATATTTATCTCTGTTGATCACAATTGCTAAAATACTTTTTCTACTGAGATTCCTGCTTTACTTTTTCTTTTTTTAAAAAAGAAAGAACTAACTACTGAAACTTCTCCTGATGCAGATAATGAGCCAGCTGTTTTATCTTGTTGAAAAATTGAGGCTAAAACAGATTTTTCAGCCCCCTATAACTGCTTCAGTAAGTAGTCTGTTTGAACCTAAAAATATGATTGATATTTCGGTACTTGTACTTAGAGTCTCCACTTTACTCAACAATTCTTTAATTCTGTGGATGAAATTCCAACCATAATTTGCTATCCTTAAATAAAGCCTTCTCAACTTAGAGTTCTGTTCCACAGAGCAGACGTTGATGAGAATTGGAAAAGGCTTTAAATGATTTCATATCATACAGGGACTGGGACAATCTGTAATTTTGCTTAATTCTTATAGTTGATTTTTCTTTTTTCTAAAAAAAATCTGATTATTTTGAAGTTTGTTATTTAGTATTAAAATTCGTTCTAATGTATTTTCTTCTGTTATGAATTTGCTTTTTTGAGTGTGACTTCTGGTTTTTATCATTATTAATATCTACCATTATTCTTGCAACAGATCCTGGCAATTGTTATTGGAACTGTACCTTTCTTAAAGCAGTTGATCCTTACAGATGATGCTCCATTTTTCTTTTTCACTGACAGCTGTCTCATTCTCGGGTATGGTGTCCTCTTGATTTTATCATAATGTGCAATCTGTTTAAGTAGTATAAATAATATTTACTTATCTAATCGAAATAAAGTTTGCAGTCTTGATGGTGGCTAAGAGACATAATTAATATGGTTTACAAAACTAAACTGACTTTTCTTTTCCCATTCACTAGCCTGCTGGAAATTAGTTCACCTCATAGGTACTTGTCCATTGTGATATTAGAAAATATAATTAACTGTCTATGAGTTAAGGCTGTATTAGTTGACTTTACCGGTTAGATCATGGAACAAAAATATTGTTCATGAGATCATCCCAAAATATAGTTTGTTGTATTTTCTTTGAACTAGACCCATAAGATAGAATGAGAATTGCAGAAAAAAATCATCAAAAAGGAAAGGGAGCATGTTGAATGGTTAAACATAATTTTAATACTCTATAAAGAATTTGGAGCATTCTAAGAGTCACATTAAGTGCATGGAGTGATTTTCTAAAGTAGATGTCAAAGAGTCACTCCTGGATTGGACCTTTACCCTTAGAAAAAGGTGTTACGCTCTCATATTTTGTGAAGGACATAGTCTAAGAAAGTTTTCAAGTCAACGTGTAAACACATGATATGCATATTTCTATGCAATTGGGTCCATTTCGGGTTAGGTTCATAAGTGTCTCTAGGAGTTCCAAGAGGTCATGACTTTTAGGTCTCTACATTGTGACTTTTGTCTCATGACTTTAGATGTTTACATTGTCTCTTGAAATCTTATACTATATCTTTTGGGCTATAATGATGTATTTATACAAAGGATAGCTGAACAGTTATACTGTATCTATAAACTCTTATAATCAGCCATTTTGGGTATGGCAAAGAAGTGAATGAAAAATATTAGTGAATATGCTTATTATCCTCTTTCGATATCTACCTTATTATTATATAGGGTGACCTCGAGTCCTATTCTACTTCCACTGCCTCCAACAGAGCCCAAGTAGGGTAGTATGGTAGAGAATTAATTATTCTTAGATAAGATGTGGCAAAGGCATTGAGTCTAACCGGTGAGTTGAAACTTATAGTGGACATCGGACCACCGATAAGATTTTCGGTTCAACTAGTAAGCACTAGGGATGGAGGCTTGATGTTTGCGTCAAGGCAGGTCTGTTAGGGTAGGATATGTCCAAGAGCAACAGTTATATGCAGGCATAAATTGTCGTTTGGCCTAGTAATTAATGCCACCTGTTTACTCTTAATCTAGTACTACCTTTTCCTTTTTGGTGCAATTCAATTCACAAGTCATAGGGTGTTGATATGAGTGACCTGGTGTTTGAATCCTGTCCTCATCTGCTTTCAGCTAGGTTTCCTCCTCTTCTAGTTCTCCACCAAAACAAAAAGCAAAATTCTTTAGTCACACAAATGAATCATCAGCTAAGTACCATAACTTTCTGCTCAATAGAGAGCAAGTTATACTCAATAGGAAGATTTTTTTGTCATTTTCTCTAGATTGACTTACAGCATCCCAATTTTAAAAAATTTCTCCTTGATCTTCAATCATGCAGATTTTCAAAAATGAGTCAATATGTTGATGAGGGAGCCACTTTTGAGAAATTAATATTCTGGCCAGACAGGAGTCTTTAGTTCTGCACTGACCCACATTTCCTTCTTCCTTTAGTCTACCCTTAACATCTCCAAAAACTCTAGATCCATTATTGGAGATAGCAGGTGTAAGGAATTATTTATTTGACGTCATAGATAATATCTTATGCTTGTCTGTTGTATGAACATCCACCAGTCAACTCTTTTCTCGATTGGATTTTGATCTAGAAATCTGGCTCTGAAACAATCTAAGGCCTGCAGCAAATCTCAAAATGAGCAGTTGATGCAAATTATCATTACATAAAACTATGATGTTATCCATATAAGCCTCTAACCAAACCTGATCTATTTATTAGTAACTTCTTTAAGATTATTTAAACATGCCTTATGAAACATCTTGCTTAACTCTTGTCATTGTGTCAAGAGGACAATCCATTCTACATGTTAGATTCTTCTGTTCATCAAATAATCTAAAAGGTGATGGTTTCATTTAACAAATCTGAAGATAAGAAAGCCAAGCCTTGCAAACTTAGTGGTGAGAAGTCCAAGCAGACATCATCATAAGCTTATTCACTATCTTTTCTTTTAATCAATCCTAAGAATTTGAACTCTGGACCTCCTCTAAGGACAAGCCCTGACGGGAGAGTTGCCAACCAACGTAATTGTTGTTGGCATAAACTCATCCATTATCAAGTTTAAAGTTTAGCTCTACCTCCTCTCCCTTTTTCCATTTCTCTCAATCATGGTTCGCCATCTCGGTACTGAGAGGCATACCTGTAAAATTCTAACATAGTGTTAGTACATTCTATAAGTTTGGTATGAGGGTATACCAAGTGTTGGTATGCCTTTGTATCTGCACCAATACAGTATTGCTACGGTATGCTCAGTACGATGGTGTACCAACCGGTAAGGCTCTCAATAAATATTCTTCCTATTTATGACTTAAGATTTATGGGTGTGAAGGAACCAATTTGTGTGCCCTTTTTGAAAGACCTACTGGTGCATCATTTGGCTTCAATGCAGGATTTGGTCTGAAATTTTTCACACATTTGATTTAAATATTCTGCAGATCATGAATAATAAAGCTGCATTTAATATCATTATAATTATATCAAATTGGTTCTAATAACTTACCATTAGACCCTAAAAGTTTAAGCTCTTAAGGGAGGGATTAACAATGTATATCAGGCCTTAAACCCCTCCTCATACACGGCCTAGATCACACATGTGAATGCACAAGAACAACTTGATAATGAGTCAAGAATGTTTCAAGAAGCAATAGGGAACAAGCCAAGAGAAGAAAAGAGTTGAGATATTAAACAGGTGTATAAAGAAAATAGGCCTAATTAGGGATATGAACCCATGACTTTTGGCTTTAATACCATGATAACTAACCACTAAACCTTAAACTTAAGCTCTTGAAAGGGTGTCACATATTTTATTGTGTATTCTTAAAGAATGAGTTTGAATATTTTTGGAGTCACAACATTCCTTACTCAAGTAAGTAGGCCTTTTTTTGTTATTGAGAAAAAATGTTTATGATTGGAAAGATCTTGTCAAATTGATCATACGGTATAAGATTCATGAAAGATCAAGTTTTCTAACAATAATGTCCTGCTCCCAGGGAAGCCATGATTCCATGTATTTTGCTTGCTCTGGGTGGTAACCTTGTTGATGGTAAGCTTACCTTTCCTGAAATATTTTTTTTCTTACTTTTCCCCAAATAATAAATTTAACTACTTTGAATTGCAGTTCTAATTACACAGTTGTCTCTAGGATGCTTTACTTTTCTATAATATCTTTTAAGAACTTGCTTTCTATAATATCTACTACAATCTGTGTGCTTTACCTTGCATCTTTTTCAGCATGTGGGCCCTACAACAAGCTAATGCTTAAGAGCAAAATATAGATAAGATGACTTATGTTGACTATGGTTTTACAAGCATATGATTTGTGCTTACCATTAGATGGTATGCCCCATGCTCCAAATGATGGTCCATCCAATCATGACTAGTTGAAATTGTATTCTTTGGTTCCGCAGAAGTGAAATTTAGAATCTTCTTGAGTAGTCATTTCAGTATGAATTTGAGGAAGTTCATATGAATAATCAGGTATTAATGTTAAAAATGGTTAGATGAAGGGGTGTAATCCCATGAATTTACCAAGTGAACAGAGTTAAGATTTTTTGTTCTTGTTTCTGAAGTTTCTCTCCTTGGTGGTGTTCTTGGAAGTAAAGCAACCTTGGAGCAAGCAATAAAATAATTTGCAAAAGAATGACTAAAGTGACCCCATTTTGAACGTTCATGTCAACACATATTTCTATGGATGATGGCCTATTCTTTGCTATCTTCTTGGGATCTCACTCGATCTGATATGGTTGTCTTACACTCTTCTAATGTTAATAATCTTTCTTTAGCTCCTAATACTCCAATTCTGTGAATCATAGGCAGGAGTATTAAAAGTTTAGTCTGAAATTCCTCTTATTTTTCTGCAACTACTAATCAGAAGTCTTATTGTTTACATTCTCTTGATTCTTTACTGTTATGCTCAGAAAGAAACTTTTATATAAGACAGAGTAGAAGTGCAACACATTGCCCTTTGCTGAGAGTAATTAATGCAATGTAATTTTCACTTAATACTTTGCCTTGTTTCCTTCAGGTCCAGGTGCAGGAACTGCGAAGCTTGGATTCCGTACAACTGCTGCTATTGTATTTGGACGGTTGATTTTGGTTCCTCCAGCAGGGCTTGGCATTGTCACATTAGCTGATAAACTAGGATTCCTCCCAAAGGGAGACAAAATGTTCAAATTTGTCCTTCTACTCCAGCATAGCATGCCAACTTCAGTGCTGTCTGGTATGGCCTCAAACTTCAAAGAACATATTTGGCTGAACAGTGCAGTGTTGCTCAATAAAATACGCACCCCCCCTCCCCCCTCTTTTTTTTAATTGTGAACCTGGTCAGATGTTTTTCACACATTCCAAGTTGTGGATGCTGGGAATTAAGATGCACTTAGAATGTATCTGATTTTTTTTAGGTGATACATGGATCAGAAATCTATGAAACCATCTTTGTTTTAAAACCTTTCATTACAGGTCCTAATAGACAGGTGTAAGAGAAGGGCCTAAACTTGCAAAGCTCAGTTTAATTAAATTCTTGACATATGGTGGTTAGATAGTCCTTTGTCCGCATTCCCTTAACATGCCAACTTCTAATTCGTTGGGTGTTGAAAATAAAAGTAATAAATCCATCAATAGTTACATATATCTTAAAAATTGGTTGCAGGTGCGGTTGCCAATTTAAGAGGCTGTGGAAAGGAAGCTGCTGCTGTCTTGTTCTGGGTTCACATTTTTGCAGTATTTTCCATGTCTGGATGGATTTTCTTGTATTTGGGCTTACTCTTCTGAGGACCTCGCTCATCATTTGTTGGTATGAATGGCGTTTAATTCTTTAATTTCTTCCCCAGCTCTTACCAATTTACTCTCTCACATATAAGAAAATCAAAGTCAAATAACATTTATGTGCTACTCCCATGTACTGTCATGATCTTGCAATTGTTTTCCAATGTCTTTGCCCTTAATTTCTAAGGTTCATTTTCGTCTGCTTATCTTAACATTTTTTCATGTAACCAGGTATCATATGGAAGCACAATAGATTCATGCACCTGGATATAAGAATGTACGGATTAGATTTAAAGAACTTAAAATATGTGGAGGTCTGCTTTGATAGTAGAGACATCATCTAGACTATGGGAGACCAAGCAACAAGCCTCAGCGACAGTGGCAACTAATAACTATGGTGCACAGCCAAACAATGGCATTGATCCTGCACAGAGGTGCTTGGGCCAAACAGATGGGCACATCTATTCTGTGTGCATGTCTCATAGCATACGTATCTAGAAATTATATTTATCCTTTGTTGTTACTACTACTAGTTTTAGAATCTTTCCTCATTCTGGTGCTCCAGCTGCACCAAACATTGCAGACCATCAGTCTACTACTAGTGTATATCCACTCTCTCTGTTACCATATTAATTAAGCCTATATCTATTGATTACATTAGAATTCTCACGGTTTAGAACAGAGTTGAAATCCATAATTAATTTTCTGTGAGGACATTGTTCTTATTACGTATTCAACTCGAGGTTTCTACTTTTGATGCTGGCTGATGTGTCTGAAACACAAGACTTATTATTTTTAATGAAAATTTATTGAAAAAATGGAAAAAAAAAAGGGATACCGGCGTGCATCAGGTTTCTGAACTTACCCGGCAGAAATCTTGATCCAACCTATGAGTTGATCATCACTTCCTATAATTTATCCATTTGCGATTGGAGGATCTGAGTCTTGAAAGCAGATGGATTATAAGAGAGCTTTTATGTTAGTATTACCAATATTACCTGCTTGCGCCAGACTTGCCAAATTCCAAATGCACTGCTATTTAATTTTGGAAGAAAACAGCCATTGATTTATTTTCTCTGACCAATTCTTTGGGAAGAAATCAGCATATCTTTATTTTCTCTAACAATTCACTTGTTATGATTCCTTATCCCGTGGAAATGGTTACCTCAAAATTACAAAAAACTAGCTTCTGTATAACTTTGGAGCTTTTATTGTTACCATGCAACTCCAAGCAGCATAATAATAAATTTCAATGACATAATTGGTATCATCAGTCTACCTTTTGAGCATATGTAGTTTATTTCTCTAGGGAAATCGTTATTCCTTATGGATGACTTTTCCATTAGACCAACAAGTATAAGCTTTATTAACACTGCAGACAAAACAGCAACAGCAAAACTGTAATTCCAAAACCAGTCACCTACGTCAATACCAAACTCTACCGTATAATGTTTTATAATATAGCTAGTCCCATGCTTGGATAGAGAAGAGTTACAATAGATTAATGATCAATATAATACTATAATTATATTATATAAACATGAATTTAATAAAGCAATATTGCAAATAATAACATAAATATATTGGCATCAAGCAAAAATAATGTTAGTAAGATAACTATAGCCCATCACCATTTTTCAAATGGGTAACATTATTCTTCTATTTTCACGCATCATCTCTGTCAATATAATATAGGTCACTAAACTTAAAGGTGGCAATTTATACTTTTGCGGTATAGAAATTAAGTTATAACAGTAAATGTATCGATACAAACATAACATTATCAATTAATCATATAAAAAATTTAAATATAAATACAATATAATTATTTAATCATATCAAAAATTCAAACATAAATACAACATGATTATTACATGAGTAACACATCTATAACCCATTAAATAAATAAATTATACAAAATTGCTATATAATTTGATCAATATAAATAAATATGATTTTTATGAATAGACACGATCCAACTTGCTTAATACGATCTATTTAACATATCATCAATTAAATGAGTCACTTCATGTTAATAGATCAATCTGCAACATGATACAATTATTTTGCCATAATTGTGGTGACACGTTTACAACATAAACCATGTTTACAACATAAACCCATTAAAATTAATTCATATCCACTTATTTCGTATTGAATTTAAATTATGTTCACGTCATGTTTAATTTTGCGATCTTTTGATCAAAACTAGAAAAGATTGGAGTACTTAAAGATCAATCGGGTGCGCGCTTCCATTTTGATTTAACATACTTCATAGTTCATATAGCCAACCACCAACCACACAGCACATTGTTCAGCTTGTCAGGGGTTCTTAAATCTACGTACTTGATTATTAAATCCACAACAATAACTTGGCCCAGTCATTCAATGATAGCTATTTAAAGAGCTCCCCGCTAATGGCTGTGGAATCAATTGCATCAGTGCTCAGGCCTCCTCATAATATTTCTTTCAAACCTTCATAGGAGGTTAGGACAATGGCAGGCTGCTTCAGATCTTCCTGCATGACAAAATTATTCTTTTAAGGTACCATAATTGTTACAACTTACAAAGGAGATTCTGCCCTCCTACATTTACCGACATTACTGACTGGGGAGAGAAGGGGCCAAAAATATGCTTGAATCCCAGTACTGTGTACCACTGGTCCAATACTTGCAACACACAACCACCAAATTTATTTTCCAATTCTGTATATATCCGGTTATTGTTCTTTTATAACTTACTTTGCCTTCAAAATGCAACAAGTTTATTCCTAAACTAGACCAGATTTCCAGTTACGGTGTACAAGACCAATCAATGTCATTGAAACCTTCAGGAGAACCATCCTGACTTCAGTTCATCACGGTGTCTATAAGAGCCAACATCAAACTCAACTTTTACACTGCACCTTGGAAAGTCTCTCTCTACAAAACCTTTTTTGTGAATCCCTGCTGAAACCCATCTTCCATCAACTCACTGACACTTCTTTTGAAATTTCTTGAGCAGCAATCTGCTTTCTGCTGCTTGTGCTGCCTTGACAATGCATCATTTTTTAAATTTTTTCTTGTTATGGAGTCCGTAAGACCCACTTTAAAAAGCGAGAGGGCATACTCCTGTCAAGAAAATTCTCAGCTGTGATGCTAATTGCACATAATAAGCAAGTGCAATTAAAAAATGGATGTTTTAGTAATCAAACATTCATGATCCCCCTTTTTTGACTTGCTTGATGTACCTTCTATCCTTCCTTTTTTGTTTGAAATCTTCAGGACCAACAAGCTTTGAAGTGCTCGAGTTCATCTCTTGTATAAATTCAGTGCACAGTCAAATTTTCCAGACCTCTTTAGATCACTAATGAGTGCACGGTAGACATATATTGATGGATGGATGGATTTTTTCATCTCATGGAATAAGTTCAGTGCATCTTCAACACGCCCTGCCCGTCCAAACCCATCAATTAGTGCACTGTAAGTTTGCAGATCCAGCTCAATTCCTTCTCCACCATTTCCCTTGCAAAAGTTCTGCACAAATCTAACCTGCCAAATCTCCGTAGACAGTTGATTAATGTGTTGTATGTAACAATATCAGGAGTATAACCACCATCTTTCATTGATGTAAACACAGAAAGCATTTGATCCACTTGACCTGCCTTACCTAATATCCCTAAAATTGTGTTGAATGTAACTTTATCCATCTTACAGTTCTGCTTTTGCAGATCATCAAATATCATCATGCTTTTATTAATCTCCCCAGATTTAGCAGTAATGAAAATCATCCTATTTATGACAGTAGGATCTCTGTGAATTGTAATTTCTGAGACTTCTCTAACAAATCTGAGTACCAGACCAGAGTCAGCCACCTTCTGAAAAGCCTTAGCAACATGAATATAAGAAGTTAAATCAGGAGGCAAACTAGAAAGTAGCAAATTCTTGAAGATCTCAGAAAAAATACTAAAATTGTTTGCATCACCTGCCCACTCAGGAGAATGTTATAAGTATTCAGGCCCAGATGGATCTGTCTATCATGTAAAAGCCTCAACAAATAAACAGCATCTGACAGTTTCCCTGATCTACAGAGCCTCTCAATGTAAATATTACACATTTCCTTGGTAGAGAGAGTCTCATCCTTCTCGGTGGAAAGAAATAGTTCAAAAGCCCTAGCCACCTCTTCCTCATCAACAGAAACTGTAATAATTGACCGCGAATTGCTACGTGGAGGAAAAAATTTAGACTCGGTGGTAGCAATAGGTAAGAGATCATTACCCACAAATGGGATGCACAGGATATGTCTCTGTAGTTACAAAACTAGATGTCATAACAAGCATGTAATAAAACTCCAGTAAAGATCTTAGTCACAAAATGTAAGAAACAAAAGCAACAAAATATAAAGAGAATTAGCTAATTGATGATATCATCTGATTCAAAGATTCTAAAAGTACTTCCATGTGTTCAGAATATTGTGCAACTCGAAGACTACTTATAGGCGTTAAATTCAGTTAGGGAAAACACAAGTTGGAAAAGATAGTAAGTTAGAGAGATGAGAAAAGAAGAAAAGAAAAGACAAATATCCTGCTAACCAAGCAACTTCCTCTCCATTTCACCCACTAAGCTAAGTAAATGGCTGAATCAATCCTTTTCAACATAGTGGAAAAAGTGAGCTCCATAGCACCATATGAAAGAATTCTAGAATCATGTCCTGGAATGCACCAAAGAATAAAAGGGATGGCAGTAACCTCCCAGATGCTAAATTCATGAACAAGGATTGGAAAGAAATATATGTTAAAAAAGTACACACGCACCCTACTCATTTGATTCCAAATATATAGCATTATAAAGACTTTGTAAAATCTTTAAATCCTATTGTGAATAATATTTCACTAGATCTGGTTTTATGGTAACCAATCTTGACCCAAAACCTCTAAACCAGTGAAAAAGGATAAAACTATACACATTATGTAGACAATTTCTCCACCATGTTGCACCATTTTTGTAAAAGCTGAATTATTATCTACCTATTTAGCAGGTGGTTCAAACAAGGGTTAACTCTTGGTGATGTTCAGAAGGCAACCTATCTGCAATGAAGAAATCACCCCAAGAATAAAGGCAAGACCATCACTGTGAAGAGAAAGAAAATCATCATTAGCAATCATGTGCTGATACTAGCAAAGAAAAACAAAAAGGCCAATGGCCATATTATATGAAGAATCATTCTCCTACTCAACATTCATTTGTTCTTTAGGAATTTTTGTGCAATTACAGCCCAAAAAGGCAAAGTCCAATCCTCATACAAAGGAGGCAGGGTGCCCTCATTTGCATGAACTCATGAGACATAAAACTGCGGGTCATCCCTATGACTTCCACCTACTTGATGCAATTTGTCCATAGCTAATTAATTCCAGACAGGCATGGAGAGTAAGGGTTCTTTCTGCTATCAAAAGTTTAACAACTAAGATAAAAATGAGACAATAAGAACAAACATCTGCACTCCACTTCTACCACATAGCTTTGTTATATTACCATCTATGATTTAGGGAAAACTTATAAAGGGAATAAGATACCTTGAGGTAACCATAAAAGTAACCCTTTTACCATTTGGCATTGGCTGATGAATCATGCTTCCCCATATATGGGTATTATCAGGTACATTATCTGTAAAATCTTTTATCATAGGGCATATCTATGGCCCCTCCTCTTCTCTAATGTTTCAAAAAAAAAAAAAAAAAGCCCTTGTCATTTCATCATTTTATCCTCAAACTGCAACTCAAGCAGTCAATGCAGCTACCTGGTGCTCTCATACTCATCATGCTCATTGTATGTGCTATGTGCTATTTAAATCTGACAGGAATGTGATGACCACATAATATACTGCTATGAGTTCCTCCAACATACTAATAAGAAAAGACCTTTGCTTCCTTAAATATTCCCTCAATTATTCCAAATAGTAATCAACCATATACTAATCTAATTGATATATATTAATTCACATGCAAATAACATACAGCGATGCACCTCAACCTAAATATCAAGAGTAAGTTGAAGTTAGCTATGGGCTCAGGGTCAGTCCTTATGTCTACTCATTATTCCTAGAGAATATGATGAGATAACCTTAACCAAACAAACATTTATAAATCTTCATGGGACCAAAATAAAATTAAAGTTGGCAAAATATATCAAAGATCCAGATCTTGACTTGGAATAATATAATATCATGCGTAGGTAACAATGGTGAGTCCTCCTCTTTTATACCATATAGAAGAAAGTAACTTCATTCAATAAGATTTAATTACATTCACAAGAAGATGCCTCCTATATACATCTTATTAAGACAAGATTAAAGTTTAATATGAATACAAAACAAAGAACCTAAATAATTTCATATGCTTTCCCCTTAAACAACGACCAAAAAGACTTGCTCATAAAATTACGTTATATGATTAAAATAAACATGTGACAAGTATATCCCAAATGACAACGTTGAAATCAAACTTTTGAGTTTCGATTAATTGAAAAATCTATGTTCTTGTCAATTCTCTAAGCTAAAATATTTTTGAAATATATCCTCCTCTAACGATCCAAAACAACCAACATCGAGCTAACTGAATCATTCTTTATCCAATATTAATCATTACCTATTACATACAAATAAATGATCATTATAAGATAGGTAGGAGATAGAGAATCACCCGAGGAGTTAACAAGAACCAACAGTTCAACAATTTTGGGGAAGCAATGCTGGAAAACCGACCGAGACGATATCCAAGATAGATCCTTTCTCTGGAACTTCCCATTAAGAAACAATCTTTTTTAAGAACCCTAACGCAGGCGACACTTCCAATGGCCGAGGCAAGATATTGGAACCGACTCCATCGGGATAAGAGCGTCGCCTGGAATCTCATCTGTCGTCCCCGAGATTGGCACACTTGACCGGTGCCCGGCACGGGGCGCGCTAGGATTTCCAGCGGCTCAAGGAAAAAGCCGCGCCAACGTCTCCTCCGTTGCGAGATATCTCGGCGAGATGAGGGGATTCCAGAGATCCCAGCCCGGCATCGCGAGGGACACAGGACGCCGAGAAAAACCCTAAAAGCTCAGTAGTTCAAGTTAAATGGGTTAGAGGACCGGAGAAATAGAACGTTGCGTTTGTCATAGCGTGTGATCCTCAGAAAGATCGCATGCGATCTTGAAACGATGATTCTGTTTGATATTCTCATTTTGAGATTGATCTATCATCAATTTGTCATGAACTAAAATTATTATCCAAAAAAAATCATTGAATAATTCCTTCAAAGAGGTTGAAAATATTGGATCATTAAGATACAATAAATTAAACCGAATATTTCGAACAACTTTGTCATTACATTTCTCAAACCCTCTCTTATATTATTACAGCTGGGGTGCAACTCGGGTTCATGAAACTTGGGTTTTTCAACCCTAACCCTAATCCTATTTATAAAATGTCAACCCTAATCCTAACCCTAACCCTATTTTTAAAAATTGGGTTCAGATTGAGTTTCGGATTGAAATTTAGGTTGATGAGAAAAAAAAAAAATAAAATATTTTTTTAAAATAAATAAATATCAATTATAGATCCCAAAAAAAAAAATAAAATTTCTTGCCGAACGAATAAGCTGACTCGGGACTTTAATATTGTATTTAAAAAAAGCCTTACTTGAAACAAAAAAAGAGGAGGTGCCGTAAACAAAGAAGATGAGATGACGGAAAGTGAAACGAAATATGCAGATGGTCCGCCTTTATGTTTGTCATTTTTCTCGTCTGCCACCGACATCGTCCTCAAGTTGGCTATCTTGATTGTGGTCCCCTCGATTTTGGGTTATCTCGGATTTGGATTGCGGTTAACCTAACCTGGTCAATTGCAAATCGGGCCGGGTTAAACCCGGGTCTTTCGGATTCGGGTTGAGCAAACATGAGTTTAAACACTGCTGTAAATCGGGTTCGGCGGGCCGGTTCGGATTGAACCCGACCCAAGCTGCAGCCCTAAACAATACAATACAATATAATATTTATTTATAATACATTAAAAAATATTAATGATATAATAATAATAATAATAATAATATATTATATAAATAAGTTTTTAAGAATATTATAGGTATTGCATGCATGATAATTTTTCATTCTTTTAGTATATCAAACATAGTGATCATTAATAATCTTTGCTTATTAAAATTAAAGTTTTAAATCTCATAAAATTAAAACATTTCATTTTAGTTTTTTTATGAAATAAAATGTCTTGTATTTTGTTTTATCCTAATGATCGTCTTGATTGAGTGTCATGGTACCTACTTGGGATGCATTTTTTAAATCTTTTAATTTATTTCTTAATTCACCTATGAAATTTTATCTTTATTTATTTATTAAATATATTTTAACTTCAAAAATAATATATTTAAGATAAATTAATCATTTATATTAGTTGCATAAAGATCTCTTGATTAAATATTCACATATTTTTCTTGATTATATTTTCTTATTCATATATTTATTTAAAATTAACATTATAATTTTTTAGGTTATTAGAGATCCTTTTCTGATTACTAAGGAACAATCCTTTATAATTAATATTATATAAGCTCTTAACAAAAAAAATGATGCAGCTTATTAAGAAAAGTAATAAATTTTATGGTACAAAATTTAGTTTTACCACAAGGCATTTTACCTTTAATACTTTAGCATTAGAGCATATAATTTGATAATTAGGTACCACATAAGTGATGGTAAAGTAAGACAACCTCATATTGCATAATAAAATAATCTTGAATAAAATTTATTTAATGCATATTTGTAATTATCTTCTGGAGCTTTTTTAAAAAATATTATTAAAATTTATATATATTACAAATATATATTTTAAAAAATAAATAATAGATTATATATTTTTTATAAAGAACCAAACCCATATTTTGTTGACATCTTAAACTGTTTCTATTAACCATAATAACTAATAACTGATTAGTCAATCATAAATAAACTAAAATTTACTTAAACTAATTATATATAACTACTTACAAAAAAAAAAACTTCTTGGTATTTGTAACCTTCATGCTTTTGAGTGTTTCTTTTTCTTTCTTTATTTTTTTTTCATCCTTCTTCCTTTCCTTTCTGGTTTCCTTTTTTTTATTTTTTTCTTACTTGATTTTCTTCACTATAGATTGAAGGTGATAGAAGAGTATCAGATGATTGCATTGATAAAATGACGGTAAAACTTTAGCAAGCTATACGAAAAAGTGAGAAAAGTATTAATAGGTTTTAATATTTCATGACTATCCCAATATCAAAAATTTTAATAATTAATTGAAATATCTCATATAAAATGATATAATGTTGGATTATTGATAATTCTATCATAAAAAAATTTTGGCTACAATAATTAACCAAATAATGTGCAATTCCCATAAAGATGTGGATGATTGTGATCCTTAATTTTCTTTTTTTATGTAAATAAATATTTTATATTGTCTATATATATATATATATATATATATATATATATATTGAGGTGGCAATGTAGAATTTCATGAAGTTGGCATGGAATAGAGGCAATAAATCCCCTACAAATTACATCAGAATGGTTTGCCACAAGAGAAGCCACCCAAACCGTGATGCTAGCAGCCTCCATTGTTCATGGTGAGAGATGTCAGCATGACATGATGCTCTAAATGCTGAGCAATAGGTAAAGAATTTAATTTCTCCTTTTGGCTAAATGATCCACCAGACCGCAGTCCTAAAATCTTTTTTGTGTGCGCGGCGGCGGCGGCGGCGGCCGGGGTAATACGTAGAAGCTAAGTACAGAGAGTGAATCAAAGAACAGCAAAACAGAATAAAGCAACGGAACAGCAACAAAAGACTATAAAAGATTAGACGAATACGTTGGCATGGTGGAACCAAATTGGCAGGTATAATTACCATCTTGGCGGCCAAAGTTTGCAAGGAAGTTGCCTGCCTAGCTTACACCTTCCCTAAAGATATATGTGACAGCTTGAAGGAGGAGGAGAGGTCCTTGGTAAGTTGGATGTCATGAATCAAGTTGGGACTACAGCAACATCTTGAGAGGAAGAATAAGGGGCAACCAATTAACCATGGTGGAAGAGTCCCCTTCAATAATAATTTTAGTGTGAAGATGGCCGCTGCACTCATCAAAGCATCTCACGCTACGCCTCTTTTAATATGGCCACCTGAACACTAGTAGCATAAAAACATCTGGATGCTGCATGAACTATAACTTAACCTTCCCTCATGATCTTTGATTATATAGCCTGCTCTCGCTGCACCATTTGCCACATAGCCATCACAGTTAAGCTTGTACACACCAGAGGAAGGAGTAGACCACTTCACAGCCATGACCATGTAGGAGGTCTCCAATCCAAGGTCCTCCCAATGCCCAAGTTCCCTTAACTACGCTGATTGAGTAGCTTGGGTGAATTCAGATTGCAATTGGAGAGCATCTTATACCATCGTTAGACTGCTATGTTCTTTGTTGAAACACTCTTTTCATTACTTACCTTCTAAATTAATAATCTAGTATAACTCATTATAGCTTGATTGGTTTTAGACAATAAATAGAGAGGAATATGAAAACTATGGTAATGAAGAATGTTCTAGCAAGGGAGTCTCTTCTGGATAAAATCAAGATGGATTCCGAGCTTTTAGACCCATCTGATGTCAAGGGCTAAGATGAAGAGCCTCCAAAATCTTTGGCTTATACTGTGAAAGATGACGAACTTTCACATCCTAACTTCTTCAGAATAGGATTTATTTGAATGGCTAGAGCTAAAATTTGATCAGCAAAATTATCAATTGAAGGCTCTATAAATAAAAGTAATATTCCACTTATTTGCTCCCCTAATGAAAAGATCTTCGTTGATTTGATAAAATTATTCATATAATTTGATCTTCCTATGAAAAGATTTTTTTTCTTCTTCAATTCATTTAATTTGGTAAATAAATCTTGTTTCTTTCTTTCAAAGTAAAATTAAAGTATTTTTTTACTATTTAAGATTTTAAATTTTATGATACAGAACCACCTCCATTTTTTTTTTTTTTTCACTTTATCTGAAACTTGCAACATGGGTATTCCAAAATGCACAACACTTAAAACATGAGTACCCCAAAATACAAAAAATGAAACTGAACCATGTTGGAGATATTTGTGCTTGTATACGATTGACACTTTGCCACTCGCATGCAAGACACGTGCAAGATGCTTTGGCTTAATACGAAGGCGGGACCGAAGCTGTCTGGATGAAAGCTGGTTTCCACCATTCTGCTAAAGTGCGATACACTGTCATTTAGTTTGGTGTTTGATAAAAAACTGGACCAGATAAAAAGGAACGCAGGCAAGTGCCAGATGAGGGGCAGCAGATGAAGCCTTTTCCGATGGTGGGCCACAGGTAAAAAGGTTGCTTTCCCTCAATCAGTAAGCTAATGACGAATGTGATCTGATAAAGATAAAATAACACACATCAAGTCAAATGGGTAAATAAATAAACAGATATAAGCAACTTTTTTTTTTTTGTCAGAAATGTTTGACAGAAAAATTGGATCAATACCCTCTTCTTCTACCGAGATCACAACTACCACTGGTAACCTTCATTTGGATTAAATCAAATGATACTATAAAGTTTAAACACAGCTGTTTAGCTAGCTAATCTATGCTCATATGAAATATGTGACGCTTCCATGCTATTCCATCATGTTTTTCAGACTTGACTCGGTTTCAGATTTCACAATAAATGATGTGAATTCAAGACAGAAAAAATCATTCAGATTTCAGGTTATGATTCAAAATCAAACAAGAGAGCCAATAGGTTGGAATCAACACTCTGTAAAAAGCTGCCTTAAAAAAAATGACAAGCATGGGAAGAACAAATGATACGAAATTGTACTAGAGTTAGCACAAAGAACCATTGCAAACAGGTAACCGGTACATGCACAACAATTAGCAAAGTGAACCATTAGTACGCTTAAAAAATAGACCACCATCTCCTGTTTCTATCAGATGAAGCTCTGGCACTCTGAGATCTGTGAAGCTGCTGGGAATCTTGTTCCTGAGCGTTGGAGTGGATCCTCCCATTACTCCTGCTGCTTCGGAACCATAGAACTATAACTATACCAACAATACTAACAATTGGGGCAGCAGCAAGAAACAGCCATCCACCTCTGCTACGCTCTCTGCTCGATCTGTCTGCTACCTGCCCAGCAACTTCTGAACTACCCTGCTGCACTGTTCCGTGACTTTGCTCGCAACCTTCATCAGATTCCATCTCACTTAATATTTCATAGGAACTTTCCTCAGCTGGGTCCTGCTGCTGGATACCATGCATTTCATTTCTGTTCATCATGTTTATCTTCCCCTCCTCATATTCTGGGTCATCTGTTGGAAGTTCATACCGGCAAACTGGGCATGAATTCCTTGCGGCTAACCATGGCAAGATACAAGATGGATGGTACAGGTGCCTACAAGGAAGCTGTTTTGCTTCAGTACTGATGAGTAATGAATCCTTGCACACGGGACAGATCAAGCTACCAGTCTTCTCATGGTCCTTGGAAATGATCACAGAAGGGAGACTCGCCACAGAAGATGCTGCCGCTGGTGGTGCTCCTCTTCTTGAACCATCATTTTCTGCAAGCTGCTCAAGCAGCTCCTCAAAACCTCTTGCATCAAGATAGTCACCTGGATTTCCAACATAAGCAGGTCTTGAGTCTAACTCCTCTAAGTCAGCAAAGATATCAGCATAATGTACTTGTTGGCTTCCCCCCATTCTCCAGTGAACCCAGGCATCATCTTGAGCTCTCCTCTCACCAATACCACCTGGACTCCTATTAGCATCCTGGAACTGTTGATGCTGTTCCACAAACACATGATTTTCATCAAAATCAGCCTCTTCCCACTCTCCATCTTCTTCATCTTGGTCATCTGAGTTCCACTGGTCCAGACCTGCACGCATTGGGTCAATATCTGTATCTGTGAAGATAAAACTCTCGTGGTCAAATTGAATGAACATCTCTCTATCGAATAAGCTATTTCTATCCAAGGAAGCATCTGAGTCTCCTCCATAGCCACCAAAACTAATGTTGGAGTCACTCTCACCAAACATCGAGTCCATGTGGTCAAGACCATCGCTATCATTATCAGACAAAGCACCGCGCTGCCTTTGAGACCTGCTCCGAGTTGCATAATAACTTGCACGCTGTCGGACAGAAACTGGAGAGTCGCCTTCAAAATGAGACTCCTGATTCTGGCTGGCCAAATTGATAAGATGAGAGAACTGCTGTGAGAATGAGTCTATCGATTCTGAGCTACCAAACCTGGATGTTCCTCTCTGTCGCCTTCTCCGGCGAATATCTCTTAAGGTGACATTACCCTCGTGATCTTCAAGAACCATAGTTTTACACTCTCTGCATATCGATATTGCTTCAAATCCCTCATTCACCTCAGCCTCCAGAGAGAAAGCTCTCCTGCATACTAAACATTGTGTCTCCTGCTGGCTGGAATGACGAAATGAATGTATACTTAGTTGGGTACGCTCTGGGGATGCATTAGAAAGTTGAGGAGATTCAGCATCCATAGGGACTGCACCCAAAAAATGAAAGATATAGAAGTGAGTCAATTCCTCAAAATATAAACTACGGTGAGGGAAAGAAAAGAAAGAAAAGAAAACACTCAAGGAAAGAGAATACCCTCTGTTGCACACAAGGACTGATTAAGGCAGTTCTGGCAGTAACTAGCCTGCCAAGTTGAAGGTTAGTCAAAAGAAGTTATTAGGTGAAATTTTACAACAGTATATTCTTGGAACAACAAAGGTAAAAAAAAGGTAATATTTTATTGACATAAATCATAAAATAGAGCTTATAGTCCTGAAGAACCAGTTTTCAGACATGTGAAATTTGAAAAATTCGTAACCCACTCAAAATTTAAAAAAACGACCCAAAAATGGTTTGTTAGTATTGAAACATGATAAGCAACACAAAATCACAAAAAATTTCTCCAAAATCCTTTAAGCAATATGCCCTTGAGCAATTAACTTTAGGATTTAATATCTTCTTAGAGAACCAAAAGTCAAGCCATATGCGAGGGTGAAAATGGAATAGCTTAAAATCAATCAAACTCAAGATAATGCCGACCAACTTGGTTTTGGCTTAATCTGTACCATAAAAGTAGACCACCAGATAAATGCAGGCAGAAGCATCAGTGGTATCATAGTTTATTGGCAGCCAGAACTGGTATATAACTGTCTCCTATCTCGGTGGTGGTGGTGACTAGCAATCATTAAGATGAAAATCAAATGTCAAGGCAGGTTAACACATACTTATCTGCATAGACAGCGATCTTGTGCATGCATCACTTGGCAAGCAAGTTCCCAAAAAGTAAGTAACAATGCAGTTTTACTCATATCAAGAACATCAAAAATGTTATGATCTCTCATAGACATCATAAGCTTTAAAACATGCAACTTTAGTACATCATATCAAGAGCCAAGACTCTTATACTCTCCCCCTTCTCATCAAATACAAGAGTCAACTGTTATCTTCTCCCCATTCTCATCAAATACAAGAGTCAAGACTCTTATCCTCTCACCCTTATCATCAAATAGACTATGGACACTTCCCACTAAAGATGTCTCAATCGTTAATAAAGACATATAATGTTGCTGAATAAGCACTTTTTACATCTTTATACAGAGAATTAGATGGCTATTGTCTCCAAACTAATTCTAGGATCTCATTGATAAAAAGGGTTGCCAAAAGGTATTGTTTGGATTCCTTAATCCTGTATAAGTACCCAGTATCTTTCTAATACATAACCAATGTAAGGTCAAATAAACACTTACACAGATTTTCATACAAACAACAACAAAGCCTTAATCCCAAATTAGTTGGGATTAGTTGTATGAACCATTTTCCTCCATTCTGTTTGGTTTCAAGTCACGTAGATTCTCACATGCTCCTCCCATTTAAGTCCTGGCATATTCACAAAGGCTACCATCCTAATCCAATCACAAATACCACAATCAATTTGTGGCCCATCCTAAAGATCCCCTTTTAAAGTACCTACTGGACCCGCTGGTCCACATGGAACATGAACTGAGTTCACTTTAATTTTATTTGCAATGATCCAATATCTCACCTCGAAAGACTAGTCAAAAGGTATTATTTGGATTCATTGGCCCTATATAAGCATCTAAGCTCACTCTAGAGCATCACTAATGTCAGACTAAACACACACCCACATGCATCCTTGCATATATGGATCAACATTTTCTATATTTGAGATTATGGATCTCAATAGCTTTTTTACATAACAAGTCGAAGAGATTTGTGCCTAGGGAAAATGCATTTTCTATGGAAGCAAATGATTGACCCTACCTCTTCCATCCCCTCAACTCAAAACAAGCCCAGCCAATCCCATTTCAGTTCATCTTAGCTGGCAGCATCAAAAGCTTTGACAAATGCATATGCTACATCCTTTGATTTGTTCCTTAGATAAAATGTTATAAAAGAAAAAGAGAGAGATAAATTTAACTTGAATAAAAAAAGGCTAAAAAAAAAGAGATAGACAAATTCTCCTGAACATGTTTATAAGGAATTCAAGAACATTTAACTCTAATTGATGATACTGAATCCGCACCTCTCCACCTTGTGCTTTCCCTTTAACATATCTAATAGTAAGTCCAAGCACTTATACCCATAAAAAATAATCAAAACAAAGAAATCCAAAATCAAGTAGAATGATGACATTTTGCTACAGTCAGGTTTATAGATGACTATCTGTTCCTATCAAAAGCCTCCATCATAGAAAGATTTCTTTGAATCTCTTATAACCATCCAAGTTAGTTTCCATCATAAAATTTCAATAACCAAGATCAGCCTCATCAGGTGATGTGGAAAGATAATGCTTCTAAGACTGTCTAATGGCTCTTTATGTTCTTACACTAAGGTAACAAATTGTAAAGTCACTGACGATATAATTCTGGTAATGTCCCTAAAACAATGTCAAATTGGTACTTTCTTAAACAAAGGATGGCTAAACCTACAGGATGGATCTAGTCCATGCAGGGGGAAAAATATATGAGACAAATAATGAGAAACTTTCATGATTGACTCTTGATGACCAAGGCAATGTTTTTGCCAAAGCAGATTCAAGCATAACCCTAAATGACCAGCTGACAAGGGATGAGGGCCTTCCTGCTGGATATGTAATTCACACTCATGAAATTTGGAAGCAACACTCCAAGACATATCCTAGACATGGGATAAGTCAAGACGACCACACTCACAAAAATATTTCATTCATCTCTAAGGTACAAATTATAAGCCCAGAGGCCAACAGGAAGCATAAACTCAAAACTCTTTAGCTACAAACATGAACTAATGATGTGCCTGAGTAAAATATTTTGGAATAGTACAGCCTCAAACAAAAGGTTGGGCTGATTAACAACACAATTAGTGACATGATTTTCTACCTGTTAGTAATCAAGAAACCACCAACAAGAAGTCCCAACATGGAGCTTAGATTTCAAGAGGGCCCACAAATATCTCTCCTAGCATTGTTCTCTAAAAGGATGCTCCCCAGTTTATAGAAACAGATCAAAATAAAAAGTGAAAAAAAAAAGTTCTATAGGGACTTGCATTCATCTCTGAGGTGTATTTCATAAGCCCAATAACAAAATCTAAACATGGTATCAAGTCGCTAAACTAAGGATAAAATTAGAAGTTTTCCCTAAACAAATGATATTGCCCATTACATCCTTAAGCAGAAATGGGAAGCTAATGTCCTCGATTAACAACATTAGTAACAGAGTGATTCTCAACTTATCAGAAAGTCATAAAATCACAAGAAAAAGGGTCCTATCATGTAGGCTAGACAAGTTTTCTTTATCCCAACAGCATCATCTAATAGAATGATCCTTACTTTACAATACAATCCTCAAATTCCAGAAGCTATATCTTAAAAGTCTAAAGCATTCTTTTATATCCAATCCTTTACCAAAATTACATTAAAATACATATAATATATACCTTGGTTATTATGCAGGATGCTAATGGTGCTAGTTTTTAATATAGAAATGAAAATATACTTGTCAAATCCTTCTTGTTAATAAAAAATTCCTCTTATGTGAATTAACTATAGTATCTTTTGGTAGTTTTATAATAAATGTTTTCTAGATAATATGCGATCCATCTCCTGTTCTCTAATATACGATGTCCAACATTGATATCCATGCCAGTATCCTAGCAGTATTTCTGAGATGACAAAGTTAGACTTCTCCAATTAACCAATAAAGTATACGATTCTCTCTCCAACACACATCAAAAGTATGATCCAAGTACTCCAGTAAACTTCAAAAGACATCTCCCCTTCCTGAACCACAGTGTCATAGAAATTCCTCCAACGCTAAATCTCATATTCAACTCTATACACGTCTTCATGTTCATTTTTGCGCTCAAAAAACAGTTCTTTGCACAGAACCTATCAGATATAATCCGCAGAATACGAGATTAAAAAGCCAAGAACCTCACGAAGTTGTCTTCCAGGAAAACACAAATAAAATAAAATTAGAGCAAAAACAACAACCAAAAATACATACAGAAAGGTGATAAAGAAGAAAAAAAAATTGACGAAAAAGACCGGCCTTTCAAACATAATATTTTCACATAAGATAAAGATTCGAAAATTGTAAGATGTTTATTACCTCACTACAATTTCGCCTCCATTGAATCAGCTAGAAGGAGGTAGGCAAAACGAAACCGAATCAAGAAAGGACGGATCGGATCGAGAACCCAAAAAAGGGCCCGCTTGAAAACGCCGGAGAAATGGAGGATTCGGATGGGGAACGGGTGCCTAGGTTCGTCGTCAAGATCTAGGGTTTTGGCCTTGTAATCGTTGCGAACGAGGGATCGGATCGTAGGGATCGGAGAGATCGGGGGTTCGATGCCGACGGGTAGAAAAAATGGGGCCTTGTTCAGACAAAAAGACTAATTCGTGGAAGCAAGGAAAAAGGCGGAATATTGCAGTATGCCCACCATTCTTCTCACCAACCGCACTTCAACCCGACCGGCGCGTGAGCGCTGGAAACGGACCGGATAATTCCGGACGGAAAACACTTTGTACACCACCTCCGGTGCAGCAAGGCCTACGTGGGCTACACCGTTCCTTCCTATTGGTTCACATGGATCCCATGTGGCCTGACATGATGTGACAGAATAGCAGGAAGATAATTACTTTTTAATCGTACATCCATTAAAAGTCGTTCAGCCTTTTCACCATTGGTGTGAAGACGAAAATGCCCTTTCCCTTCAGCCTACTTTAACCCGCCATCTTATTTGGATTTTGCTGATAAAAATCGTAAGGTTCTGGCCTGGAAGACTCACGACACCCTTAGTTCAAGACCCACGACACCCCAGTTCAAGACCCATGACACCCCTAGTTCAAGACCCACGACACCCCAGTTCAAGACCCACGACACCCTCAGTTCAAGACCCACGACACCCCAGTTCAAGACCCACGACACCCCCAGTTCAAGACACACGACACCCCAGTTCAAGACCCACGACACCCCTAGTTCAAGACCCACGACACCCCAGTTCAAGACCCACGACACCCCTAGTTCAAGACCCATGACACCCCAGTTCAAGACCCACGACACCCCAGTTCAAGACCCACGACACCCCTAGTTAAAGACCCATGACACCCCAGTTCAAGACCCACGACACCCTAGTTCAAGACCCACGACACCCCAGTTCAAGACCCACGACACCCTTAGTTCAAGACCCACGACACCCCAGTTCAAGACCCACGACACCCTAGTTCAAGACCCACGACCCCAGTTCAACGACACCCCAGTTCAAGACCCACGACACCCTAGTTCAAGACCCACGACACCCTCAGTTCAAGACCCATGACACCCTAGTTCAAGACCCATGACACCCCAGTTCAAGACCCACGACACCCTTAGTTCAAGACCCACGACACCCAGTTCAAGACCCACGACACCCCTAGTTCAAGACCCACGACACCCTAGTTCAAGACCCACGACACCCCAGTTCAAGACCCACGACACCCTTAGTTCAAGACCCACGACACCCCAGTTCAAGACCCACGACACCCTAGTTCAAGACCCACGACACCCCAGTTCAAGACCCACGACACCCTCAGTTCAAGACCCATGACACCTCAGTTCAAGACCCACGACACCCCCAGTTCAAGACACGACACCCCTAGTTCAAGACCCACGACACCCCTAGTTCAAGACCCACGACCCCAGTTCAAGACCCACGACACCCCTAGTTCAAGACCCACGACACCCTAGTTCAAGACCCACGACACCCTCAGTTCAAGACCCATGACACCCTAGTTCAAGACCCATGACACCCCAGTTCAAGACCCACGACATCCTTAGTTCAAGACCCACGACACCCCAGTTCAAGACCCACGACACCCTAGTTCGTGGTGATTCCGCTGGCTTTTCAACGTCACCATAAAATTTTTTATGCTCTCACTGTGCGTTTAGCGATGCCGAGAAGGGCAAAAAGCAGAAGGGTAATTTATTTGAGGAGGAGCAGGTAACGTCTCAATCCATCCTAAGATTTTTTTTCCCCTCCAGTCCTGAAAGAAGAGCTAGGGGAAGATTTTTTTTTTAAATTAAGAAAGGGAAAATGAATATTAGAGCTGAAGAGCTCTGAGCTTCATTTTTCTTGGAAGAAAGCTGCTCTGTTCTTTGCTGCTGACCAGTAGTAGTTACTGGTTCATCTTTCCAAGTGCAGGTTACAAAGGTAAGGGTCTGTCTTGGTGCTTGGGGGAGGCATGCATCAGGGGTTTCATTAGGTTCTATTTAGCTGTCCAGTTGTTACTGATTACTGCTTTGAGCTTTTCTCAAACTTAGCTTGGGTTTACCATCTCCATGAGGCTTCAGCTGTCATGGTTTTTTATGCCTTTTTTTTTTATTTTTTTATTGCATAAAACTTTGGATGTTCATTGTTTCTCAGAAGTCCTTGCAGCTGCTCCTCTGTCAGCATATCGTATGCTAAATTTCCCCTTCAACCTTCAAATCTTTTCCATTTTGCTTTCTCTCATCATCATCATGTCTTCAAACTTGGCTTCTCTCTGTAGATTATGCGCAAGTTTTTCGGATTAATGGGAGGCAAAAGCTCCACGGAGACGGGCGGCAGCCGGAACATCAGGCATCCTCCTTATCATGACCACAGGGGAAGTAGCGGTGATCCATGGGACATCAATTAAGCCTTAATATATAATTAACTTTCTATTCATTTTCTAAACATCTTCATGTCAGGTTAATTCATTGAACTACTAATTAAGGTGGCGAATTGAGCATGACACTTGCATGCAGGGATCGATGCTATCACCGCACGTTAACCCAACGGCGACAGAGTACGGCGTCGTCCTCCGTGGTTCAGGGAGTATTCAGGTGGTGTATCCAAACGGCTCAGCGGCAATGAACGCCGAGGTGTCGGAGGGAGACGTCTTCTGGATTCCCCGCTACTTCCCCTTCTGCCAGGTCGCGTCCCATGGATCACCGCTGGAGTTCTTTGGCTTCACGACGTCGGCGATGAAGAACCGGCCGCAGTTCTTCATGGGGACCAACTCACTGCTGCGGAACATGAGGGGTCCGGAGCTCGCAGCGGCGTTCGGAGTGAGCGAGGAGCAGCTGGAGAGGCTCGTCAAGGCGCAGAGGGAGGCAGTCATACTTCCGGCTTCGGCTCACTGGGAGAGGAAGGATAAGAAGAAGAGGAAGAAGGGGGTGTCGTGGGTCTTGAACTAGGGGTGTCGTGGGTCTTGAACTGGGGTGTCGTGGGTCTTGAACTAGGGTGTCGTGGGTCTTGAACTAGGGTGTCGTGGGTCTTGAACTAGGGGTGTCGTGGGTCTTGAACTAAGGGTGTCGTGGGTCTTGAACTGGGGTGTCGTGGGTCTTGAACTGGGGTGTCGTGGGTCTTGAACTAAGGGTGTCATGGGTCTTGAACTAGGGGTGTCGTGGGTCTTGAACTGGGGTGTCGTGGGTCTTGAACTAAGGGTGTCATGGGTCTTGAACTAGGGGTGTCGTGGGTCTTGAACTGGGGTGTCGTGGGTCTTGAACTAGGGGTGTCGTGGGTCTTGAACTGGGGTGTCGTGGGTCTTGAACTGGGGTGTCGTGGGTCTTGAACTGGGGTGTCGTGGGTCTTGAACTGGGGTGTCGTGGGTCTTGAACTGGGGTGTCGTGGGTCTTGAACTAAGGGTGTCATGGGTCTTGAACTAGGGGTGTCGTGGGTCTTGAACTGGGGGTGTCTTCGTCGGGTCTTGAACTAGGGGTGTCGTGGGTCTTGAACTGGGGTGTCGTGGGTCTTGAACTAGGGGTGTCGTGGGTCTTGAACTGGGGTGTCGTGGGTCTTGAACTAGGGGTGTCGTGGGTCTTGAACTGGGGTGTCGTGTGTCTTGAACTGGGGGTGTCGTGGGTCTTGAACTGGGGTGTCATGGGTCTTGAACGTGGGTCTTGAAGGGTGTCGTGGGTCTTGAACTGGGGTGTCGTGGGTCTTGAACTAGGGGTGTCATGGGTCTTGAACTGGGGTGTCGTGGGTCTTGAACTAGGGGTGTCGTGGGTCTTGAACTGGGGTGTCGTGGGTCTTGAACTAGGGGTGTCGTGGGTCTTGAACTGGGGTGTCGTGTGTCTTGAACTGGGGGTGTCGTGGGTCTTGAACTGGGGTGTCATGGGTCTTGAACTGAGGGTGTCGTGGGTCTTGAACTAGGGTGTCGTGGGTCTTGAACTGGGGTGTGGGTCTTGAACTAGGGGTGTCGTGGGTCTTGAACTGGGGTGTCGTGGGTCTTGAACTAAGGGTGTCGTGAGTCTTCCAGGCCAGAACCTTACGATTTTTTATCAGCAAAATCCAAATAAGATGGCGGGTTGAAGTAGGCTGGAGGAAAAGGGCATTTTCGTCTTCACACCAATGGTGAAAAGGCTGAACGACTTTTAATGGATGTACGATTAAAAAGTAACATTATCTCTCTGCTATTCTGTCCCATCATATCAGGCCACATGGGATCCATGTGGACCAATAGAAAGGAGCGGTGCAGCCCATGTAGGCCTTGCTGCACCGGAGGCGGTGTACAAAGTGTTTTCCATTCCGGACAACGCCTTTACGTTTACGGACACCCTAAACGTTGGGCTGGAAGGGCGAGCCTGAGGCCCATTGGATCATACTAGCTTTGGACTTAGGAAAAGCCTTGTTGCACTGGATCAGATGCAGCAGAAGTTACATCACGCTCCATGATTAATGCATGATATATGCACGCATGATATATGCATGATTAGCATGCACATGTGCATGCGCTACACATCAATCAATGAGCATAATATGCGTGAGCGATATGCATCCGATGCACAAAGACTTTTTCTTGAACTTAAGGCCCGTACTAATTTCAAGCTCGGTGCGGGCTCGATCTAGGGCTAGGATTTCACCAACCCAAATCCAATCAGAATCCAAGCCCATTTCACATTCGATTATGAGATTAGGTTGATCGAATATTTATTTAATTTTATTTTAAATAAAATTATGTAAATTATTTGCTTAGATTAAATTAATATATAAATATTATGGTTATTTTTTTGTAAAATAAAATTTTAAAATTAAGTTAAAATTAGGCTAGTCCAATGTTTTAGTTCAAATAAGCTAATTTAGGTCAGAGGGTTTTGAGCCAAGCTTAATTCTGGGCTTCCGTTGGACTCGGATCATAATTAGCAAAAATAATTTTGAGCCTTGATTAGGTCCAAAACCTGAAAAAGAAAAAATACAGTAGGCTTGAACAGAGGCCTATTTTAATCTGATTAGATTTACTTCTAGCCCTGCCTAAATATGTGAGTAATGTATTGATTATTTTTTGATTAAAGTATATTTCTTTTATCGTTTTTCAACTAATTTTTAAAAATTTTATTTATTTTAATTTGTTATAAATAAAACAAAGTGAAAAAAAAAGCATATACATATAGTTAATTCTACGTGTGTGTGTGTGTGTGTGTATACAAGGGTTTGGTTGAGTTGAATTGAATCGAGTCTGTTAAAAAGAATTTGGTTATCTCCGGACCCCACCATTTCCTCTCGGCCTCACATCACATCGCTTGTGGGACGGCTAAAATCTACGACTTCGATCAACGCCAGTGTCCGTTGATAGGCATCCTGTCACGCCTCAGACCCAAAAAATTTGAGCTAGGTGACAACCCGCCGCATGCTGGGCATGCAAGGCATCTTAAACTTATCACATAAATCAATATAAAGCAAATTCCATATCCATGATTTGTTACAAACCAGAATTATCAGTCTTGGGCTATCTGCCCTACAAATAAATCTGAACTAAATCAAAATAATAAACTAAGTCTTCTTAATAGAAACTCCTATTTCAATTATCCATCTTCATTCTTGAGGCTCTGAAAAACATTATGAGAATTTTATGAGCTCACACTCAATAAGTAAGCCTAATATAATTTCAAAATTTCATTTATCAGGCTATCATTAGGTTCATGTCATCAGATCAATTAGCTTAATTCAATAACAATTACATTGTTTATACTGTCATTATATTTTCTTTATGTGTCCCACAGCCCTACAATACACATCATGTGTAGCCCTTTTAAACATCCCCTAAGAGGAAGGGTCCTGGTACCAGTGTCTGTCATCTGTCATCTGTCATGTGATAATCTGTCATATGTGAATCTGTCATGTGATAATGTGTAGCCCTCTTAAACATCCCCTAAGAGGAAGGGTCCTGGTACCAGTGTCTGTCATCTGTCATCTGTCATGTGATAATGTGATAATCTGTCATGTGAGAACCTCGGTGACACATAAAGTTTTACTGTCATTATCATGATTACATATTGTCATAGTAATAACATGATTTTGCCAAATTAACATAATTATATTTAATTAAAATTTCACAGTTCATAAATTAAATAATTAATAAAATTATAATACTTGACTTACTTACCACAGTACATGAATTTCACTTGATAACCCAGCTAATTGGAATCCTGGGAACCTACAGAATCATTTTTCATTATTAAATTTCTAAAATCTGAATTATAAAATAATTCTTAAACTCTACCCAAACCACTTCACGGGCCCAACTTTGGGCTTGAATATCTCTCAATGTATACACCCAAATAGGGAAATAAAATTATTCCCAGAAACTAGAATCAATCCTGATTCGGGCCATATATTTATTTTGTCATTTTTGCCCGATACAGGGCCCAAAACACTGCTCAAACTGGGCTCAGAGATGGCCCAACAAGGCCCAAAACTCGAACGGCCCAACAGCCCATTGCTTCTTTTTAACCCAGCTCCTCTGTTTCAAAAGAAACAGAGGAACTGAGAATCACGCCGGCGGCCAGGGCCGCCGCCGGCCGAATTGAAGGCGGTCCGGCCGCCGCTGCAGCCAGCCTCCCCCACTCTATCTCTCTCATCAATTTGGATTAAATTCCATCTTCTCCCTATTCCCTCGCGGCGGCTCGAAATCACGCCGGCGACTTTGCCGGCCCAATCCGGGCGGTCCGGCCTTCGGTGGCCGGGCCAGAGCCGCCACCTCCGTGGCCAGCCTCCCCTCTCTTCCTTTCTCCTTAATTTCCCTCTTCTCTCTCTTTATCATCCGCGGCTTACGGATTACGCCGGCGGCACGGCCGGCCACCATGGCCGGCCGGACCTCCACCGGACGCACGCCCGGCGCCGGTGGAGGTCTCCAGGCCCGGCGAGGCGGCGAGCACACCGCCGGGCCCGAACCAAGGATCGGACCGGCGGTCAATTTTTCACCGTCACATCTCCCTCCCTCCTCCACTCTCCTCTCTGTCTCATTGTTCTCCGGCACCCACCGGACGCCGCCCCCGGTGCCGGTGGGGTCGTCGGCCGGGGCTCAGGCCCGGCGAGGCGGCGGGCACGCCGCCGGGCCTGAACCAGTGTCACGGAGAAGGGAAGGGGAGAGAGCTGGGTTCTGTAACCCGGCTCCTCCCTACTCTTCGTCTCTTTTTTTTTTAACTTTCTCTCTCTCTCAATCCTTCTCTCTCTCATGCATGGACAAGGGACTTACCAGAGACAGGCACGCTGGGGAAGAAGTCCGCACGAGGAGATGATGAGAAGGGGGCGTCCACGTATGGTGGGAAGGAGGGTTCTACACCATCTTTATAGGCATTGCAGAGTCCCTAAATCAAGGGACTCTGTAATTAGATATACTTAAAATTTAAATATCTAGAGTCTATCATCTGATCTCGTGATAACTCTCACGAGCAATTAAGATATACCTGGAATTCAAATATCTGGAGTCTATCATCTGATCACGTGATAACTCTCACGAGCAATTAGATATACCTGGAATTCAAATATCTGGAGTCTATCATCTGACCTCGTGATAACTCTCACGAGCAGTTGAGAAATCTAGGGGATTACATTCTCCCCTCCTTATAAAAATTTTGGCCTCGAAATTGATAACTTTTATTAGAGAAAATTAAAGGTCCAAATTTCTGTCCCAAGGACTAACAATCAACTAAAGTTAACAGTTTTCAATCATTAACTATTTTAAGATACAAATAGTCGTGGATACTTTTCTTTCATTTCTTCTTCCAGTTCCCAAGTAGCCTCTCTTTCAGAATGATTATTCCATTGCACCTTGACATAGGGAATGGTACGCCGTCTTAGAACTTGATCTTTGCGGTCTACTATACGCAAAGGATGCTCTTCATATGATAAATCTTTCTTCAACTGTATAGGCTCATATGCTATGACATGGCTGGGGTCAGAGATATACTTCCTCAGCATAGATACATGAAAAACATTGTGTACCCCAGATAGAATCGGAGGCAGTGCCAGGCTGTAAGCAACCTCTCCAACTCTGCTCAAGATCTCAAAAGGTCCAATATAACGTGGACTCAGCTTTCCTTTAATCCCAAATCTCATCACATCTTTGGTTGGTGATACCCTTAAGAAAACATGATCCCCAACCTGGAATTCCAATTCCCTTCTTCTGACATCAGCATAACTCTTTTGCCTGCTCTGAGCTGTACGAAGACGCTCCCTGATCAAATGCACCTTATCTACTGTTTGCTGAATTAGCTCAGGGCCTAGCAACTTCCTTTCCCCCACGTCATCCCAACATATAGGAGATCTGCACCTCCTACCATACAGAGCTTCAAATGGAGCCATCTGATGCTGGCTTGGTAACTATTATTATATGCAAACTCCACCAAAGGTAAGTGGTTATCCCAAGCTCCACCCAAGTCCATCACACAGGCTCGCAACATGTCCTCCAGAATTTGTATGGTCCTCTCTGATTGTCCATCTGACTGGGGATGATAGGCTGTACTAAAGTTTAGTTTGGTTCCCATGGCCTTATGAAGGCTCTTCCAAAACTGGGACACAAACCTGGTATCTCTATCTGATACAATAGATATCGAAACACCATGGAGTCTCACAATCTGTTCAATATACAAATTAGCCAATCTTTCACTAGAGACCCCAACTCTGAAAGGTAGGAAATGAGCTGATTTTGTTAGTCTGTCCACAATGACCCAAACTGCATCGTTGCTCTTAGGAGTTTTGGGCAGACCAGTCACAAAGTCCATTGTAATCTTTTCCCATTTCCACTGTGGAATCATCAGAGATTGAAGAGGCCCTGCAGGCCTTTGATGCTCGGCTTTCACTTGCTGACACACCAAGCACTTGGCCACATACTGAGCAATCTCCCTCTTCATGCCTTTCCACCAAAAATTTTCCTTTAAGTCTCTGTACATCTTAGTGCCACCTGGATGCACAGTATAGGGAGAGTAGTGAGCCTCTTTCAAAATTTCAGCCTTTAGCTCTTCACTGTTTGGCACACAAAGTCTTCCTTCAAATTTCAGGGATCCATCATCCATTATATAAAATTCATTCTGAACTCCTGATTGTACTACTTCTTTAATCCTTTGTAGATCTGGATCTTTCATCTGAGATGACTTGATTCTGTCAACTAAGGTCGGCTGGAGTACAAGTGCTGCAATAAGTCCATCAGACTGTTGTACTCTCAGACCAACCTCCCACTTCTCCAGATCTCTCAATACGTGAGGCTGGGAGGTGATCATAGCAGCTAACTCAGAAGAGGATTTTCTGCTCAAGGCATCAGCTACTACATTGGCCTTCCCAGGATGATACTGTAGATTCAGGTCATAATCTTTCAATAGTTCCAACCACCTCCTCTGCCTTAAATTCAGCTCCTTCTGTGTGAAAATGTATTTTAAACTCTTATGATCTGTATACACATCACACGACACTCCATATAGATAATGCCGCCAAATCTTAAGAGCAAAAACCACAGCAGCCAATTCCAAGTCATGAGTAGGATAATTTTGCTCATAAGGTTTCAGTTGTCTGGAGGCATAAGCTATCACTCTTTCATTCTGCATCAAAACACATCCCAATCCTTTTCGAGAGGCATCAGTGTATATAGTAAACCTTCAGATCCTGTTGGAAGAACAAGAATGGGAGCTGACACCAGGCGCTGCTTTAACTCCTGGAAACTTTCCTCACACTCCACTGTCCAGTCAAACTTCACTCGCTTTTGGGTTAAGCGAGTTAGGGGTAGAGCAATGCGAGAAAAATTCTCCACAAATTTTCGGTAATATCCGGCTAATCCCAAGAAGCTTCTGACTTCTGCCACATTGGTAGGTCGGCTCCAGTTAGTGATAGCTTCAATCTTTTTCGGGTCCACAGATACACCATCTTTAGAGATTATATGACCCAAGAAAGCTACTTGATCCAACCAAAATTCACACTTCTTCAGCTTGGCATAGAGCTTCTTCTCTTGCAGAATCTGTAGCACAATTCTTAGGTGGTCCTCATGCTCCTTATGGCTCTTGGAATATATCAGAATATCATCAATGAAAACCACCACAAACTGATCCAGATATGGTTTAAAAATTCTGTTCATTAAGTCCATGAATGCTGCTGGGGCATTAGTTAACCCAAACGGCATCACTAAGAACTCATAGTGGCCATATCTGGTTCTAAATGCTGTCTTTGGTACATCCCCTTCTTTGACTTTAAGCTGATGGTACCCGGACCTAAGATCAATCTTTGAGAATATCCGGGCTCCTTGAAGTTGATCAAACAAGTCATCAATCCTTGGCAGAGGATACTTATTTCGCACTGTTACTTTATTGATTCCCGGTAATCAATGCAGAGTCGAAGACTGCCATCCTTCTTCTTAACAAATAGGACTGGAGCACCCCAAGGAGAAGTACTGGGTCTAATAAATCCTCGATCTAGAAGCTCTTGTAGTTGATTCTTCAGTTCTTTTAGCTCAGCCGGGGCCATACGGTAAGGGGACTTTGATATAGGCCCAGTTCTAGGAACTAGATCAATAGAGAACTCGACTTCCCGATCAGGAGGTAAATTAGTCAAATCCTGAGGGAAGACATCTAGAAATTCTCTAGCTATGGGAATATCCTCCAACTTGGTCTCTTGTTGCTGAAGGTCCTTGACTACAGCAAGAAATCCTTAACCACCACTCATCAAATACTTTCCAGCTTGCATTACTGATATGAACATTGAGGCTAGGTGTTTCTGACCACCAATAAAACTGAACTCAGACTGAGCAGACTAAGCCTGCAGAATCTGGTGCTGCAAGTCCCGCATCGATTGTGCCATACCCGAGAGAACTTGAAGCATCTCGGTCTGGGGTTGCTGCTGATCAGTCCCAACTGAATTGATAGGGGCAGCAGCTTCGGTGGCTTCCAGACCTCCTGGTTGGCCAGCATTACCAACCTGGGAACTCTCATCATTTTGTCAACTTCTAGTGCGATGTGCCATTCTTATCTCCTGATAAATTCGTTGTAATTAATATCACTGTAAACATTAATTGCTAGACTTTCAAAGCATAATTTCTGAGATTCCTTTAAATTTATAATTTGTCTCTATGTCACTCTAGTGTTTTGCCTAAAGTGTCATCATGTATATGTCCCTAATATCATAACCTCGCTCTGATACCACTAAAGCTGTCACGCCCCAGACCCAAAAATTTGAGCTAGGGTGACAACCCGCCGCATGCTGGGCATGCAAGGCGTCTTGAACTTATCACATAAATTAATATAAAGCAAATTTCATATCCATGATTTGTTACAAACCAGAATTATCAGTCTTGGGCTATCTGCCCTACAAATAAATCTGAACTAAATCAAAATAATAAAGCTAAGTCTTCTTAATAGAAACTCCTTCTATTTCAATTATCCATCTTCATTCCTGAGGCTCTGAAAAACATTATGAGAATTTTATGAGCTCACACTCAATAAGTAAGCCTAATATAATTTCAAAATTTCATTTATCAGGCTATCATTAGGTTCATGTCATCAGATCAATTAGCTTAATTCAATAACAATTACATTATTTATACTGTCATTATATTTTCTTTATGTGTCCCACGGCCCTACAATACACATCATGTGTAGCCCTCTTAAACATCCCCTAAGAGGAAGGGTCCTGGTACCAGTGTCTGTCTGTCATCTGTCATGTGATAATCTGTCATGTGTGAATCTGTCATGTGATAATGTGTAGCCCTCTTAAACATCCCCTAAGAGGAAGGGTCCTGGTACCAGTGTCTGTCATCTGTCATCTGTCATGTGATAATCTGTCATGTGTGAATCTGTCATGTGATAATGTGTAGCCCTCTTAAACATCCCCTAAGAGGAAGGGTCCTGGTACCAGTGTCTGTCATCTGTCATCTGTCATGTGATAATGTGATAATCTGTCATGTGAGAACCTCGGTGACACATAAAGTTTTACTGTCATTATCATGATTACATATTGTCATAGTAATAACATGATTTTGCCAAATTAACATAATTATATTTAACTAAAATTTCACAGTTCATAAATTAAATAATTAATAAAATTATAATACTTGACTTACTTACCATAGTACATGAATTTCACTTGATAACCCAGCTAATTAGAATCCTGGGAACCTACAGAATCATTTTTCATTATTAAATTTCTAAAATCTGAATTATAAAATAATTCTTAAACTCTACCCAAACCACTTCACGGGCCCAACTTTGGGCTTGAATATCTCTCAATGTATACACCCAAATAGGGAAATAAAATTATTCCCAGAAACTAGAATCAATCCTGATTCGGGCCATATATTTATTTTGTCATTCTCGACCCAATACAGGGCCCAAAACACTGCTCAAACTGGGCTCAGAGATGGCCCAACAAGGCCCAAAACTCGAACGGCCCAACAGCCCATTGCTTCTTTTTAACCCAGCTCCTCTGTTTCAAAAGAAACAGAGGAACTGAGAATCACGCCGGCGGCCAGGGCCGCCGCCGGCCGAATTGAAGGCTGTCCGGCCGCCGCTGCGGCCAGCCTCCCCCACTCTATCTCTCTCATCAATTTGGATTAAATTCCATCTTCTCCCTATTCCCTCGCGGCGGCTCGAAATCACGCCGGCGACTTTGCGGCCCAATCCGGGGCGGTCCGGCCTCCGGTGGCCGGGCCAGAGCCGGCCACCTCCGTGGCCAGCCTCCCTCTCTTCCTTTCTCCTTAATTTCCCTCTTCTCTCTCTTTATCATCCGCGGCTTACGGATTACGCCGGCGGCACGGCCGGCCACCATGGCCGGCCGGACCTCCATCGGACGCACGCCCGGCGCCGGTGGAGGTCTCCGACCAAGGCCCAGGCCCGGCGAGGCGGCGAGCACACCGCCGGGCCCGAACCAAGGATCGGACCGGCGGTCAATTTTTCACCGTCACATCTCCCTCCCTCCTCCACTCTCCTCTCTGTCTCATTGTTCTCCGGCACTCCACCGGACGCCACCCCCGGTGCCGGTGGGGTCGTCGGCCGGGGCTTAGGCCCGGCGAGGCGGCGGGCATGCCGCCGGGCCTGAACCATGTCACGGAGAAGGGAAGGGGAGAGAGCTGGATTCTGTAACCCAGCTCCTCCCTACTCTTCGTCTCTTTTTTTTTTTTAACTTTCTCTCTCTCTCAATCCTTCTCTCTCTCATGCATGGACAGGGGACTTACCAGAGACAGGCACGCTGGGGAAGAAGTCCGCACGAGGAGATGATGAGAAGGGGGCGTCCACGTATGGTGGGAAGGAGGGTTCTACACCATCTCTTATAGGCATTGCAGAGTCCCTAAATCAAGGGACTGTAATTAGATATACTTGAAATTTAAATATCTAGAGTCTATCATCTGATCTCGTGATAACTCTCACGAGCAATTAAGATATACCTGGAATTCAAATATCTGGAGTCTATCATCTGATCACGTGATAACTCTCACGAGCAATTAGGATATACCTGGAATTCAAATATCTGGAGTCTATCATCTGACCTCGTGATAACTCTCACGAGCAATTGAGAAATCTAGGGGATTACACACCCTCAGTCTCCGCACCTCGGCAACATCTCCCTGGATGGTTCCGAAAATTCTTACCGAATTTCATGGCTCTCTCCCTGCCCTTTTTCTTTCTTTCCTGAATCATTTTTCTTTCCTGATGATGCCCATCCTAATTAACCCTGCATGTAATTTTTTTTGAAAATAAGTAAACTTAATTCTAGTAAGAAATCATAATAAATTCTGAAGAAATAATTATAGTATCAAAAATAAAAAGTCAAGAATCACTATAAAAATTAAAAGTCATATGAAAAACCTAAAAGTTACGTAATGATATATTTATGAAGAAGATCAATAGTTACTTTTAAAAAAAACTTGAATCATTATAGCATTCTTTCATCTTTTTAGAAATATTCATAGGAAGACGAAACGAATGAGCTCCCTTCATTTTCACATGACTCTTCAGTTTTTTTCATCATATAAACTTAAAGATTTTTTTTTCATCATATCTATATTCTCAATCTTATCTTCTTATCTTTTTTTCATCTTTTTAGAAGGCTCTCATAAACATTTCTTCAATTAAAATACTAGAGATAGCCCATATCATCCAAGCTATTATAGTGGAGAGGAAGTTGATGAACAAGCTAGTAATTTTTTATCAAACATGTCCTGACATTCATGCTTATGAATAACTACTAGATATATAAACCTACTAAATAAAGAGAGATATAAATTTATTATTTATATTTATAATATTTTCTTAATTTTAAATATTAATGATAATATATTATGTAATTAAAAAAATTAATCAAAAATAGATCTAAGCTCATGTCTTAGTCGAGGATGTTTCATGCATCCGACCAGTACAACTTGGTTTTTTTTTTTTTTTTTTGTACAAGCAGGCGATCACACAAGTTTAGTGTGAGTAAGTTCAGAAAGATTTGAATACATAATTTGCTGTAATAAAGAAGGACAGGGGTCGCTCGGCCACAGAAAAAGTCGCCCGGCCTTCAGCTCTATGAATCAGTATGCTGGGCCATAGAAGAAGCCATCCAGTCCACCGCTACATTGGCTTCATGTAAGTATGACGTATCTGGGCGCAGTCAACCTCACAGCAAAGACCAAATATCCGAAAGAAACTAATCAGCAGGGTCTGACCAGTACAACTTGGTTTGGAATGTCATAAAATTTTAATTTTTATGTATCTTTAATCTATTTTCGAGTCAAATTATGTCACCTTGCCATTAAATTATGTGACAAATTAGAGTCTCGCTTGCTGCGGCGGTTGCGTATGGAAGAAAATGGAATCGAACATTCACCATATTGTATTTTTTTTCTTTCATACTTTTTCTCTCAAAAATCTTATCCTCTCGTCTGCGGACGTACCTTTCTGTTCCCTTTCGACTGCACCTTCTGTTGAGAACGTTCACAGATTAGCATACGATTCTTCGTATGAAAAGAGTAATCGATTCCTTTATAAGTGCTCGTCTTGTCGGCAGGAATCTCCATGTTATCAAGTAAAGCAGTCTTCTTGGTCTTGCCGACGTCCATCTGTTTCTCTTTTTTTTCTTTTTCTTTTCTTCTTTCCAATCCCCACTTTACCAAAAGAAAGCTTCATCACATTCGTTTGAGTTCAACTTCATCTCGTTCTTCCGTCGAAGAACTCCCCAAAAATGGCAAAAATTCGCGTCGAGGTCTGCATGATCTCTGCTCGTGGCCTCCATCGCTCGTCTTCTTTCCTGAAGCCCCAGTGGTTTGCTGTCGGGTGGATAGATTCCGACAGCAAATACTGCACAAAGATCGACAATTCTGGGAGCTCAAACCCAACGTGGAAGACTAAATTCTCGTTGTCCATCGATGACACGAGCTCGGATCTGCAAGGTTTATCGTTCACCATAGAAGTGTACAGAAGAGAACCGATTTTTTTAAGGGAAAGTTTGCAAGGAACTGCAGTCGTACAGCTGAGGGAGTTTCTGGCCAAGTTCTATAAAGATACAGAGCCATCAAGATCAGGTATCGAGGAGGCTGGAAGTTTCCAGTTAAGGAAGCGGAATTCTGGGAAACCACAAGGATTTGTTGACGTCTCTGTTCGCATCTTGGAGGACAGTGAAGGTGTAACTTCTCACCCAGGTACTGTGGTCTATTGTATGATGTGAAGAGCTGTTTGCTAGCTAGTCTCTTTTATTTGGGTTCAGTAAGAGCTTTTTTTTTTTTTTTTTTTAACTTAAGTTATTCTCTCACAATAGGCATGGGTGTGAGCTCTCTCTGCCTAATATTTTCTGATGGTAAAAACACTCTATTCACTGCTGGTCAAATGAGAGAGATAAGGCTGATCTGCCAAAAATTTAGATTTTTTTTCGACAATATTTTAATTCACAAATTTCGAGCAAATATCATGTTGGCAAATGGTGCATCAATTAATTTTATTTTTTTGGTAGCAAGTATCAATCCATTGTCACTAGTGTATAGGGCATTGGACAAATATGAAGATTAGAACAGACAGGCATCAACTTGAATCTGGTTTCTAATAAAAAAAATTAATTAGAAAGGTTAATCACTTGATGCAGCATAAATTGAGGACTCGCTTGTGCCAAGGTAGTGGCCAAAGCTCAATCTAGACTTGGTTCATCAGGCTTTGAACCTGGTGTAATTAACTGAGATATTTCAGATTATATACATGCTTGATTGCTTGGGGAGGTTTTGATTTGCAAAAGTAAGTACGCTTTTTCAATTTGAAAAATTAGACTTAACAAATGAAGCCCACAACCTCGCCTCCCTCCTTCCACAAAAAGTTGTGTGGTAGTTAATGATGAAAAATTCTTTTTAATACCTTTCCCTTGATTTGTTTTAGTAGCAGTTTCTTAGGAAGCAAGACGTAGGCAAAGAAAGATTGGATGGGAATTGGGATCCTCATTTTGCACGCAACCCCACAACTCTAAGCTCCAATATTTTATTTCAGAAAAATCTGAACATGGCTAAATTCTTGAATCTTGGGAGATAATACCACTCAAGATTCCAGCCCCTGATTTTGGGGTGAGAGAATGTGGAGCGATGGAGCCCTCATAGCATCTCAAAACTAGAGCTCTGGAAGGATGATAGATTGCCAGACTGCCATGTTGCTTGCAGCAGCACCCATGTTTTCCAAATAATCTGCAGTTTAATTGCCTTCATGGTAAATGCTGGAGGTGAAACCATCCATTAATTCTTTAACTGCAGTAAAGTTAGGAATGGTGCATTCCGTACGTGCATGATTAGAACCAAGTTTTAGACATCATTATTCATGATGATCCTGCTGGTTCCTAGGTAAATCTGCCTCAAGAATGTTCGTTCTCCAATGATTTCTACCCCTTCTAGCATGCCAATTTTTCTTGCAATGAAGAACAGGCTTTACAAAAAATGACTAAAGAAAAGAACCTCATTAAAACTACCCAAATAGTTGATGAATCAAGTTTATTAGAAGAAATAATATTCTATTCGCTACCAAGTAGCCTTCTCCACATGGGCTGCATGCTTAACCCATTCATGGAGACTAGTAAATTAACAATCCAGTTTGAGAAACTGAAACTTAAGAGACTTTCATAGAGAAAGTAATCAAGCATCAGACTCATTAGCTAGGAGAGTCAAGCATGAATGAAGTCGTACTACGTACGATGTCAATTAACAATCGCGTTCAGTATTCTATGGTTCTCCTTGAGGACTGAACTTGTATTTAAAAAAAGAATAAAGGAGATTTGACTATCTTTATTTTTAATATTAATTTACATCTGATTCAAAGTTTTCTTTCCTGATTCTTTTTTCTTTTTTATTTTGTTGAAAGAATTTCTTTCCTGATAACATATATTCAAATCCATGCCATGTGCATGTATATAATTTCTCATGAAAAGCATGTTTTTGACTAAATTTTTTCTTCAGCTTTTTAGTGCATGACCAGTTGCTACTTACCTCCCTTGGCAGGCCTGGATGAAGGATTCAGGTACTCAGATCATCATGGACTCACACATGGAATCACACTGGCAATAGAAGATGGCCCTGTGATACCTTGTCCAACCCAACCTCTGCAACCTCCTCTTGGCCAGTTCGGAGGTCACAGCCAATACGGCTATCCTTATGGCCATCCCATGCCAACTCCTGTGAACCCCTCATACCCATCAGCATCAGGAACAGGACACCACCGTCCTCCAACTCCACCACCACCTCCACCACCCTCCAATACCGGTTTCCTGCCGACATTATTCCCGGAACAAGCCGCATGCCAGAGAACTATGTCAATCTCCCACCTTCAGGGCCTGCAGGGCACAGCAGTGGACCAGGATTTGGAATGGGGCTTGGTGCAGGGCATTGGCTGCTGGGGCTGTGATATTTGGTGATGACTTCATGTCAAGCACGAATATTCCAGCAGGCTTTGAAAGTGGCAGCCTCATAGTATCCACAGATCCTCCCTTCTAGTGTTTAAGGATCGATGTTGTCTCAATAGAGTGATTATAAGGTCATGTAACATGTTGCAACAGGTCTTAGACTCTCATTCCATTGTTTCTTTCTGCATCTTGTGGTCTGAGACTGCTCATGAAAACTAATGAAAACTTTCAGTTCCAGCTAGTATCTATAACTAATGAAAACTTCTGTTCTTATATAAGATGGTGGCATCGTTACATGAAACACCTAACCAGAGCAACTCACGGAGGACCAGCAATCAGTGGAATTTCAGTGGAATATGATTGTTTTCCACTGAATTATCCTCTGCAAGAAGCAGTGCAATTTTTCCTTGGGTACCAATGTTCTGTTGATATACATATTGGGCTCAGAATGTCAAGGGATAGCTTGTTTTCTGGAACCATTTTTGCTGTCATGCTTGCTTACTAGTCATGTTGCTGCTTGAGAGAACTACCTGTCTGAAACTCCAAATTAAAGACTTTTTGAAGAAATTTTTGGATGGACGATAGAAATTCTTCTATCCTTCCTTCACGAGGCAAGAATCCACAATTCTTGAACACTTCCAAGGATAGAACCTGATATGGTCAAAAATGGAATAAATGTAACAAGATGAGAAATTAGCATGAAAAAACGAGGCATTTTGATGCAAACGATGGCGGCAACCACTCGACGATTTCACAAAATTTAATTATGCCATGAGAATGTCGGCTCACATGATATGCTGACAGGTCATTACATAGAAAAAATTAAGCAGGAAAACTACACAGTGAGCAGGGTGATAAAAATTCCATCCTATGAGGAAATATTATAATACGTGCTTTACATGACATGAGACAAATAAGTCAAAGTAGAGCATCAGGTATGATTTTAAATTAGTAAGGGATATTACGTACAGTAAGTTTTGGAATCACATAAAGGAATGTACGATCAAGTAAGGCCTCGTGGTAGAGGGATTTTTTATAGGTATGAAGAGGTGGAAAAGATAATATTAATTTCAATCAACTAATATTGCGTTTGGATAAGGCTTTTTAAAATTTTTAAAATTTTAAAATACAGTATTTTAAAATACATATTTCAGAATTTATTTGAATAGTTGCTTTGAAAATGAAATTTTATCTAAGGATTGTAAATTTTTTATAAATATTATTTTTCTAATATTTATATAATTCATGTAATTTTACATAAATATTTTAATATTTTTATGTAAATATCAAATATTATGTAATAAATATTTAATATTTATTTTAATAACACTCATAAATATTTATTATTTCAACATTAATATATTATATATATAATATATATTTATTTTTATTTAAAAATATTTAAAAATAATATTAGAAATGTTTCTAATTAAATTTATATTTTCATTGCGAATGTTCTATTAATTAAAAATAAATTCATGTTAGACAAATATATAAATTTATCATCAAATATTATTTTAATTACGTAAAATTTTTTAATTCAATATTATTTATATTAGCAATATGTATTATTATTTTTATTAATAAATCATTTGTGTAATATTTATTTTTAATAAATAAACGATATTTACGTAAATATTAATAATAAATTATTGATATTTTAAATAAAATAAATATTTTGTAAATAAACTTTTTATGATATTTATGTAAATATTTTTGATATATGAATAAAATTGAAAATATTTTGATTACTTCTAAGTGAATTTTTAGGAGAGATTTATAAATGATGCCTTTGGGGCTGAGATTTGTAGATTTTAATAAAATTTTAGAAATCTTTCTTTTTTAAATGCTGAAATCATCACTTCTCCGGGAATTCAACTTACCCCATGTCACCGAGCCTAACAAGTTTATAAACAAGAAGGTGGCAAGCAGAGAAGGAAGCAACGGTCGCAGGTTCCAAACAAATATATATTTAATACCCCTGCGCATCGTGTCAACATGGTTCATTTAGAAGTTGTTATATATAAGAATGTCCCGGTAGCAAACATCCACAAGCTAACACCGAATAGCCAGAGAAAATATATGGACGGTTATGGTCATGTTCGTGAACATGACTTGATGATATGATCGATAGATTTATAAAAATTGTGAAGTATGTGAAGATAAAACTACACCTTTATATCAGATAAACTAACGAGTCTGAATCCAGTCCAGCTCCTGATTATTATAAAAATTCATCCGACGCCCTGAGCTGTTATACAATGTAGTTGAGACCTGCACACTTACTCTAGAATAAAACATATGCTGCAAGGAAGAATCTTTGTACACCACTCCGTGTGGCATGATCTGCACCGGAAACAATGATTCACCGGTATGCGAGCCCATACATCAATAATGTAAAACCCATGGAAGGGTTTCATAATGCAGGTTCATGCGCAGATGAATCAAAATGCTCGATACATACACCAAAAGTGGTGTACAAAGACTTTTTCATGCCCACAAAGATTTAACGGGTCTGGCATTGAACCGGTAATCATCCCATATGGATTAGGTCCATGTAGCACCCAAATAAGATCCGGATCTCAGGCCTTAGTGACAGCCCTGTTTGCTGTCGGCCATTATCATGGCCAACATTAATCTTATAACCGATGAGAAACAATCAAGCATTCCAGAAGCCAATCCAAACAAGGCCTTGCTCCCACGAAGCGGTGCAGCTGGAGCTAGCCATTGTAGTTTAGGCCCAGACCTTAATTTGAGCGGCCACTAATCACTGCAAGTCGCTCTTGGCAAAAAGTCTGAAACAACCTATCCACACAAGCTGTGCGACAGTATTAGAGGCATGCCAACATGGGTTGAAATCTCGATGTAATTGCAGTTCATCGTACAAGGTACGAAGGTGTAGTCAATGCAATAATACCAAAGCGTATCTTATCATCTGAGCTATTTAGAACATCAATAGATGGATGGATGAGGATATGACTTTGACGCCATCCATACTTCAGCTGCTAAAATAAAACTTTCAAGCGAACTGCAACACATATCTACAGATAAGCGTACAGAAAACAAATTTCATCTCATGATTACGTTCAGTGAATTGGGCCGAGATAGCTTTATGATTTTCATGCGGCAGTGCAACTTGGTCAGTGTTTGCCAGCCTTCAGAAACCGGATGTATTCTTGCTGCACCATCTCCCCTCCGTTCACAGGATCAAATCTGCACCTGTAGAAGCTGGAAAAGATGCAACAAGAATCAATAGATATGCGGAAGTACGATGAAAAGAAATGAAGACCATTTTAAATGCTGAGGCCCATCTAACGTCCAAGTTGGTGAACGATGGGACTTAAATACATAAAGCAATGGTCTTCCATTTATTTATGGGGTTAAATGGGGCAAAAACACAGGCAATGGCTTCCCATGGAACTCAGTAGAAACTCAGCAGCCCCTGGCAAAAAATCTCAGTTGTTGGGGAATGGCAATCGAGTCATGCGACATTCAAATTAATGCAAGTTCACCTTTGCTTTCATTGGCCATGTACTAGTCACTGCAGTAACACTTCCTAGTTTGTGCAATTCATAGTGTTCCCCACTCCATAAATTCACACTTTGCATGTTCAACTTTGCATGCTATGACTTAGTGGTACATCAAATTCTTTTTGGTCCCATCCCTAGCATAAGTTCACTACAAGCCTACAACAGAATAATTTCTGTTGTTGCACCTAATCTAATAGGTGTGAAAAGGTTTGCATGACCCTCTATAATTAAGTACTAATAGAGGTAGTGCAAAAGTAACATGCTAGCATCTGCTGACCATAATGTACATCCTTATATCTATTGCAAAGTCTTTTTAACTGGGCAGACAAGCCAACTGCCAGACTCACCTCACGTGATCCAACGTCATGAGAAGCTCCAAAAAGTGAGATTTTTTTTTTTTCTTATAGAGGTTAATCTCTTCTTTATGTCTCTAAATGTTCATAAAGCTATAATAGGAGTGCATCAATAAATTATAGGAAGTATAGCTTAACTCAACTCATCTAAGCCTTTTCCCAACTACATGGGGGTCGGCTACATGAATCTGCTTCCTCCACCACTCTATTCTATTCAGGACTAAGTCGACAGTCAAATTACAAATAGTTATATCTTTCTTAATTAAAATGTTAAAAAGTAAAAAATTAAAAATGAAGAGATACATTGCCTCCCAACCCTTTAAAGTTGTCTGGCTGGTCCTAACTTAACAAACCATTCCGCAGTTCTGCCCTTCTATCGCATCATTATGGCTCACTGACTAAAAGACCTCCATGAGATATCACAACCATCCAAAAAAACCCACCTCCCCACCACCCCAACCAAAAATTCTGATCAGCAACAGATGCATGGTGCAGGTCTTAATTGGTTCTGAACATTTAAAACACTCTGAGATAGAGCCCCAATTGACAGTATTACCTCATTTATCAGCTAAGTGGGAGGGACAAAGAAAAGCACAGACAGCTCATCCTACGAAGGAACTCAGTGGCTCTTAAATATGCTTGCCATTATTATATCACCACATAAAGAGAGACCATGCATTTCAGACATGGATTGGGTCAACCCCTGCTCCATGCTTATTTCATGTGCCTAAAGCCACCTGATTAACCACAACTCACCTCTATTTGCCTTAGTAACCATATCACATCCTAATAATTTCATGAACATAGGAAATTTTCAAAAACATTTTAATCCTCTGGGATCAAGATTCATCCCATGGAATCAACAAGATAATCTTTTGCCTAGAGCACAAAAGTGTGGTAGGTATCGATTTTACTTTATGAAATTGTGGGAATGCCGTAGGTAGCTTGAATAGAATAAGCCCCATGGGCAAAGTTGTTTCAGCAACAAAGAAGAGGGCTGTGACAGCTATCAGCTAGGTATCAAAATCAACCACCAAATTTGTTTCCATAATAAGAAGGGTTGCTGTCACCCCCATGTGCAGCTTCCGCCATATGTCTTTTGTGTTCAGGTTCCTTAACCTAAAGCAGTGAAACCTATCATCTTAAATTTTTTATGATAGATGAAGCTGCCTGCAGGATCATACAGTATCTGCACATAAACATCAAAGCTACCAAGGCTATATTTGATGAAACTGTTAGCAATAGAGCTTTTGAAAGCAAAGATTTTAATAAAGAGTTTTGAGAAAAAGCTATTTGTTGTTTAGCAACTAAATTTTTAAAATACTATGAAACTTTAACATCTGAAAGATTTTTACGGATAAAATGATAAAATATTATAGGATACTTTTAATAGGCTAACCATTTTGTATGATTAAAAACCATTATTATAAATGATTCTTATATTATAAATTATTGCAAGAATTATAATATATAATATCATATTATATTAATCTTAAAATATATCATATTACAGTATTATAATATAGTATAAAAAATATAATAATATTCTAATATAATAATTATTATAGTGTAAAATTATTATAATATTCTAATATAATAATTACTATAGTGTAAAATTATTATAATAATTATATATTATTTAATAATTATATTATAATATAACAAAATTATAGCATAATATAAAATAATAATTATATTAGTATTATATTGTTATAATGTCATAATATTAAATGTAATTGTTCTCCTAGTTCAAATCTAGGATCTTCAAATTGAATGAAAATAGTTTTCTCAAGTAGAACTTTAATTTGAGCTTTCTCAAGTAAAGCATTTAATAACCTTTGCATTACCCTAAAAAGTATTTTTAGGATTTTTATCAAATATCCTAAAAACACTAAAAAGAATTTTTATCCCTCCAAAAATGCTTTTGAGTCATCCAAAAGCTTTAGCTAAATGGGGCCTAAATCATCTAATAGACATTAATATGTTTCCAAAATCTTTAATAAAACTACATACATTTTTATTGACTCTTGATACTTTTTATTTAAAATAAATGCCAAAGACTAGTGTGTCATCTAAAAAATGTTTGTTGGTCCTTTTTCTTGAGCTGAAAACTAGGACTTATCAGAAACTAAAAATTTAGCATAAGGAACGGATCAAACCTAGGTCTCTTATATCAACACGAGACTTTGCCAACACGCATGGTTGGCACATCAAATGGTCATAGTTCCACCATCATTTGTATAGCAGTTTGGCATGACTGAGAAACATAATTTGGTTTGCATTAGTTCACATAGGGATGTAATTCCACTCCTTCCATGTTTCTTGTCAATAACTTCGGGTAAGCACACCAAATCTCTATTAACCACTCAGCTAAAACTACAATAAACCTTCTGTGTATCAGACGGTTTTGGCATTAAGCTTATTCTGACCAACATTTTCTTAAAATAGGAGTAGGTGGCTGGGGCACAAGCAATGTTGATGCACAACAATAATCAGGAGTCGATGATATTTGTTAAGAATTTTCAACAATCATGTACCATAATCTGAAAAAACCAGATTCTAGAGAGTTTACCCAAAAATAGCAAAATATAAAACCTTGTAAGAATAAGGGTTTGATTCCTTAGATATGGATAACTTTGTCGCAAAACGTTGATAACTTCGTAGTAAACCAGATTCAGTGAAATAACAGAAAAGATGTTGCAAAATTTAGAACATTGGATTACTCACGCAAAATCTTAATATTTGTTTACTGTTAGAACCATAATTTCAGTCTTATACAGAGATAACAATACATATAACTTATTCGACAAAAGTTATTTATTGAAATGAAATTGAAATCCAAGTCAAAGAGCTTTTTTATTCCTTTTTTTTTTATTGAGAGGAAATGGCTCAAGGCCCAAAGATGATTTATGAAATCTAACAATGCAAATGGCCTAATGAACTTAACAGATGCTTATATCGACATAAGAAATAACTTGCTGATCTGACACATAAAGAAAGGAAAAAAAACTGCACCTGCCATCCATGCCAACAATTATAACAGTGTTACGAGCTCCAAATGCAGCAATATAGCGTGTAGCTTCTGGTAGGTGAAATTGTGCAAATGACCACTCAGAACTAAAATACTTCGGCAATAACCCTGAAAATTTCCAGCACTTGTACAATAACAATCCTTTCACCAAAAGACTACTTGCTTGGACAGTAACAGAGCAACATCCAGTAGAGATACTGACAAATAGCTAGAAGATCCAGATGTTGCATTCAAATATCTTAAAAAAAGAAAACAAATTCTGTGCACTCACAAACCAAGTTTTTATGGAAATAGTTTGACTTTTTCTAAAATCAAAGATCAGAAAATATAGAAATGGGTAACTAAACAGTAATAGTTAAGTGGTCAACAAGAAAAAAAATGAACCAACTTATGTATTATATGCACGCTAGGAAGTTGAAATCAGGTCATCTTGGAATTATCCCTACACCAGTTAAGTAATAACAGTTTGAAAGTACTTAATCATTCTGGATTTGAAATATGATTAATATTCAAGTTATTTTTATTGATACCACCATTGCCAGCAAATAACCCTAAAACAATGGGTCAGGTTCAGTACATTGATCTTAGAAGAATCAGAGTACAGTCCCCCTTCCTAATAACAAAAGAAAGGATCAAGGACAACAGTAAATGCATACACATTTTCCTATACATTAATGTAAAAGAGGTCATGACCAGAACTACTAATGTTGGAAAAGTATTTATTTAATTTGAATAAAAATTGCATAATTGTAGGGAAATTACTGAACAAGCTTTTTTAAACACATCCTACTTGTACAAGATCACAAAAATAACTCAAAGAAATGGCAAGAAACTAGAGCAATGGTTCAAGAGATTCTAAATTTTCTTCAGCAGTTTTGTTGTTAAAATAAGAAATAAATATACCGTACAGCAATATGTCTCCTAACCTTTCAGAAAGGACAATGATGATCCAGGGTTAGCACCAGTGTTTGGAGATATGAGTGCATCAAGAGAACTTGAAGAGTTCTGATGGGCCATTACTGGGCCTTGACCAAAGTTGATGGTCCAATGCATCCTCACCTACCACCCGAACTCTAAGACTGAATATATGAACAGTACCTTTGTCACTAGAAACTGCTAACCACTGCACATTTGGAGAGAGAGCAATGCTGTATATTTCAGCTCTATCAGCTCCCCTCCGAACCTACATCATCACCAAAAATGAGTTGAATGACTTAAAATAAAGTGCAAGTGATAACAACAAATAATTCAAGTAGGAAGATGTGTGGATTCAAGTAGGAGCATTTGCTATATATCATAGTCTGTCTTTAGTTTAATGGCATACATCACAAGGAAGAGGAAAATACAACAATGAAGTCTTCAGAGTCATAGATATATTCAGTGAGATATTAATTGCCCCATTAAACCAATAAGGTCAATTACAAATATTTACTCAAGCCAGAAGCCAAATTTAATGTAGAGTCTGACTTCATGACATGAGCAGAGCCCATGATGTGCATAAAATATAGTCTTATTCAAGGTCTGCAGAACCCGGTATTGAGAGCCATACCTGCACATTACTAGTTCGGTACGGTATGAGTCGGTGTACATCCCATATGAACAAGGTGCCTATTCTTTTTTATTCTTAACTACTCGATTCTGGGTGATACAGGTATGGGACGAAATCAAAACTCAATAACATAACGATACCTTTCCAGTACAATACGATATAGATCAGTATGATAGGCCTTGGTTTTATCCTTTTTAGGCCTTTTCTAAATCATATATGAGCCTGTTACTGACTAAACTAACATTCACTTGGGGCCCCAAGTTGAGACTGAGCATACATTTCCCTGGTCAAGCACATATTTCACAAGTAAAGCACTCATTTCCATCTATGATGCAAGGTTCTAAAGTGAAATTGCACCATATATAAGTAAAATACTAGATTTTTTTTTCCAATAAAAAATCATTAACGAGACACCAATAGATTCTTAAGGAAAGGCAGAAAGGACTGTAGTTAGAAGGCTCTCTCATGTATTAGTCAATTATATGATGTGACTATACATGAATTTTAACAAATCCCATGGTTTAAAAGGAATTTATATATAAATTAATCAGAAGCAATCAAGAAAAACAATAGGACAAAAAAAAGGAAAAAGAATCGATTCATAATCAATGCTTGGTAGTCTACCTCTTGTAGCCGGGTTCCATCCATTGTGTTAAATATCCTTATCAATGTGCCCTTTACGCTTGCCGTTGCAAGAAGCAGCCCATCCATGGTCAAGGTCAAGCATGCAACTTGAGAATCATGTGCACTGATAAACTTTGTTACCTTCAGACCAAAGTGTTCGACACGAACTTGCCCACTGTGAAGACCAGGGCAAGCCAGAACAGAGGTATTTGAATGATGTGAAAGGCAACAAAGCCCCTTTGGATTTGCTAAAGTCTCAATTTGGTGAAGAAGTTTTAGATCCAAAAAGCTGTAGACATATATCTTGTGCTCAAGGACCACAATAATGCGGTCTCGCCTTAATTTTACAGCCCTGACATCAGATCTGAATGCAAATTCACCAATGCACCGACTCTGATGGTCATCCCAGATCATCACTTTGTTTGGTGGATACTGTGGATCGGCACCACCACCAACAAGAGCTAGAATGTTGCATCGAAACAGCATTTCAACTATTCCAAAGCCCCCAGTCTTCAAATCCCTTCGGAAGGTTTCTTTGAAAGGTTCACAATTATAGATCCTAAAACCACAGCTTGTTCCAGCAGCAAAGCACCCGTAGTCCTGATTCCATGACACGGACAACAACTCAGTTTCATCATCATTAGTAATATCCACCTGAGGTTGAACAAATGAAGCAGGTGATTGCAGGGAATGTGGTGATTCCAGTGTGCCAATCCTCATGGGTGGGGGTATTTCTTGAGATGTTGAGACTGGTCGAGCTCATGAGGACTGAAACAAGAGTCACCAGTAATAGAAGCAACCAAAGGCCATCAAAATTAATAAAATCTGGAATTCCTCAGAAGCTGCCTAAGGTATGCCTAATTCCTGCAGCATCAAGATCTAGAAGATTAGACATGAACAGTCCATTACTCCACCCTTGCAATAAATCATTTATTATAAGATGCAATCTACAGTTCAGATTCAATAGTAGATACGCAGGGATATAGACAACCCAAACTTAAATGGATAAATAAATTTTAAATAGAAAGGTCACTTAATCAAAACATAGCAAGATAGTCTCAAGGGAGCTCTGAAATTTTGAAGGATAAATTACCGATCTACTACATCATAAGTTAACGAAAAATGGTTTTCTAGAAGCCTGTCCGAAACAAATATGCTAATGATGATGCTAAACAGTAGTTACAACTACATTCAAATTTGTATGATTTGCAAAAACATAGAAATAATTTCATACATGACTTTTCTGAGAACAGTGTAATTTTAACAAATAAAAGAAGATAAATATAGATATGATGGAGTTACATGTCAAAACCAGTCAGGAGGCTTTGTCAAGATAAGTTTAAAAGTCTCATGACATGCTTGCATGGAATAGAGAAGATGGAAGCACCATTAACTAACATCCACCGAATGCAGTAGCTAAAGATCAGTTTCAGCAAATACCTATATTTTTTTTCCCACATCACATGTAAAGATAGATCTGTGGATGCATCTTATGATGGTACTTGCACTGATAACCTCAAAGCAACTGTTCCAACAGTTAATGGTCAACTCAAAACAAAAGCTGCCCTTATGAACTCAGCTTCAGTTGGCTCAAAATTATTGCATGGCCTGGCTCAAAAGATATAATTGAACTAGCTTCATCTTGGAGTTTTTTCGATGATAAGTTTCAATTGTCCATCAAGGCTTGTTTTAAGTTCTGATGATTAAGAATCAGTGGAGTCTCTAAAACATAATTCAACAATAGTCATCTTACCGTATACATTTCAAAGCCAGGTGTCAGCACCTTATGAATAATGGAAAACCAACTTAGCCAACATAGAAGAGAAGGAAAGGAAGAAAAAGGAGGGATAAAACTCTTTATTGTATCTTCACTGTTACTTAAAAAGCACTAAGAATATGAATAATTATGAAGCTCGTGCCTCTTAAAGTTTGATCTAAAATAGTAGTAATTTTCAGGTCCAACTTCCATCAAGAGCAGTCTAAACGTTGAAAGTCCAGTTGAAGTTAGAAATGTCAACACATAGGTAAAGAGGTTGTTTGTTAAAGGACCCCAAAAAAAAATGATTTTATTGATTGAGCTTTAAAATATGGTCCAAAGCACAGAAACAAGATTACCAAATCAGGCAGATGAATGTTTGTTCCAGTCATATTAAAAACCTAGGTTATGGTTGTTCTTTCAGTTGACACTAAAAGAGACTTGATAATGTAACCGATAAAAGGATTGTAAGTTGATAGCTAATAAATTGAACATGTTATGTCAGGAGAGTTTTAAGTCAAAACAAGAAAAGAACTTAGAACTCAAAGTGACAAGGCTGACCTAGAACTCCTAGTTCATTTATCTAAGAAGGTAACTCCTTCTGAGCATATTTAAATTTGCTTCAAGAATCACTTAGTGACTTTATACATAATTTGTGATGATTTTCAAGTGTATTTTAGTTAACTTAATAATTTCGGTGCTGAATCCAATGAGATCGCTTCTTCTACTACTTTAGTATAATTATTTCAATTATAATTTCCATTGAAAATCTCGTAACCTCTAGTGGACTCGTCATCAGACTATCCAGTTTGTTAAAGGAACAGAAGGTAGGATTACAATTCATCAATGCTGCAAGGTTGACAAAATCCAATTTGATGAATCAAATCAATGTGCATGGATTGATCGCATTTTTTGTTTCACAGAAAACAGATTAAAAAGAATACAACACAAAGCAAAAGAAATGGCGAATCAAACTATTCTATGATCCTTTACCAAGCAATAAACTAGAATTAATAATCTGAACTTTGTTTTCTGAGCTTACAAACTCAGGGATCATACGAGTGAAGAGAATAGTTGAACTGATGCCCAATAATATGAA
>UESW01001391.1:262575-273233 GCA_900491605.1 Calamus simplicifolius | reverse complement strand
TCTCGTTTCAGAGTTTGGGCCAGTTTGGACCAGCTGAACTATTCGGTTGTCTTAAAGAGGGCCAGGGGTTTTTTTTTTTTATTTTTGGATAATATTACGAAGGTTGATAGTGCTCAGATTCGTCATATTTATCAAAAAAATAATTCGAAGCTACTTTTATCGCCCAGCATGCCGGCTCGTGGTCTTAGAGATTGGGTGATCCCTGCTCTTATTCTTTGAAGTAAATTTTGTACTCAGATCTATCTGAACTGATTCGTACTAGACTAGTGTGATCGCCCATCTATTCCAAAAAAAAAAAAAGAGGGCCAAGAGTTTTCGGCCAGGTTGCATGTTACCGAGTTATGGTTCAAGGTTTGCCTAATTTGGTTTGCACAAAAAAAACAACAAAGAGAAAAAAAGTGAGTTCTATGACCAATATTTGGGATGATGAATTCGAGTTGATTTTAGAGTCCAGGCTGGTAGATGAGTGATTTATGGAATGAGAGTTATATGATATGGATGGAGCATTATATTCGGAGTTTCTCTTTGTTATTCTGTGTTCTTTTGCCATTCCTGGTCCAAGGACCCAAGCATGAAGACTGAGATAGGCTACGTTTAGCACACAGAATATAATAGAATAAAAAATAAATAGAATATAATAAAAATTATTCTATCTTATATTTAATAAAGGATAGGATAACAAATCATATAAGATAGGTACACCTTAAAAAAATAGTAGTCGTTATTAAAGATAAGAGTAAAAAATAATAAAATAAAAAATAGTAGCTGAATAGAATAAAAATAAAAACATTCATTTTGATGGGATAAGTTATCCTTAGGAATTAGTCATTCTATATGATAAAATTTTATTTTAATTTTATAAAAAATAAACATGAGAAAGAATTAAAAAAATCTCACCACCTTTCTAATCCAGTGCATCAAATGCAATCTTAAGGCACTATTTGTTAAGCTTCTTCTTTCTGATTGGATTAGGAAGGACACAATTCAAATCTAATTCATTTTTAAATTGGGTCAAAAAATTGAACCAAAATATAATTCAATTTCGTTCGAGTAACAATAATCCTAATGCAAACAATAATAAATATATGTAAATTAGTTACAAAATTATAAAATAAACATATTATATAATAAATAATAGTATTTAACATATACATGTTGTCAAAAATATACTTAGATAAAGTTTGATTTTTAACCATGTATGCTTAAAATTAACAGCTAACATTACGGACTAACTATATGACAACAAGGAAAATCAATCTATTGCAGATACAGAGGAATCTAAATTATATGTTATACTAGTTTGGAATAGGTTTGAGGAGAATTGGGTTTGGATCAGACATTTAATAATCTAAATTTAATACATATTTGTCATGTTTTTAAATCCAAAAATTTAAATAACTTTAATTCAGATTGGACTCAATTAATAGAGGACTGATTCAGGTTCAAAAGCATATTAATTCAATGCACTTGCAGTCCTAACAAGCGCATTGCTTATTTTTATTAAACACATAAATCTAGCATTTAAACTATTGAAAGTAAATTAAAATTAATTTAGCATTAATTAGTACAGATTATTGGAGCTTAAAAACATATCTTTCAATACTTCTATGTACAGTGTCTTATAAGCTAACTAAAAGTAATTTGCATTACAACAGTAATAGATCACTCTCACCCCTTCCGCCCCCTCCTCAAAACAAAAAAAAAAACATGATCTAATGATCGTTGTATGGAGCTACCTATATTTACATGTCAACACTAATGATCTTAGGGTCTATCAAGTAATATATTGTAGGCTATCCCATTAACTTGGCTAATTAATAGTTATATGAACACATGAAGGCCATTATGTAAACCATAAATTGAGTGATGTTTGTCCCTAGCTAGCTTGTTCACCTATCACATAACCTAGTCATGTGACATACAAGATGTCTCGATAAGCATTAATTAATAACTTGAATCTAAATCCATGTTCGTAAATGGGCATCATTCATTGTCATTGCATAGGGCTAAAGTAACAAACCCATAGTGAAGGCTTATTTGGTTTCTCAGAGCTAGGCAACCGAATTTAAATCGACTTCATAGGGGATTACTTTTGATATTGGGTTGGTTTAAAGTAGAATTGAAGTCAATTCTTAAAATGGTGCATAAAGGATAAAAGGTTTAACCGGCAACAGCTTTGAAAAATCAAAGTCACTTCAATAAAATGGACTCTTACTGAAACTATTTATGCTCAACAAGAGGCAAAAGAGGACCTAAGGATGTGTGCGGGCGTGTGTGCATCATGGTGTTGGGGATGGGTGACTCATAGGCAATGGGTTACACAATAGTACCTTTCTTCAAATACCTACAACCCTTCAATCTTGTGAAGGTGAGACTTTGGCCTTGGTTATTAATACAACTACAAAGACTTTACTAACTTGATAGGTTGCATGGCCCCTTACTTAGTTTGAGGACAATTATACTTTTCTATTCTAGTTTGCCCATATATATCAGCTATACCAAACTAAAAATGCACATTACAGACTAGGGGTACTAACTTAAATATAGAGTTCTGATTTAAAAAAAAACCAATAAGCTATGGTTACTGTAAGAATTTATCAATTTAGTGATACAAATTAGCGAAGCATAAATAAGCATCGCAAAATACCAACAAAACAGTAGTGCACAGCGACCAAAAAATGTGACAAAAGATTATCGACTAATTAACGATGAATTAAATTAGCGATGCCATGGCCCGGCATTGCTAATTAACAATATCACATGCAGCATCACTAATTATCAACTCAATGGCGCGTCGTTAATTATCAGCCATTTCATCTTAGTGTCCCTTTTATTCCTCCCCATTAGGCAATTGAAATCGGAAAGAATTATGATTTTCTCAATTTCAGCTCAAATTAAAAGGAGAATCCGTGAGATCATCATCCCCACCGATCCATTTACTTAGCATTTCATATTTGTTTATCATTTCTAAATCTAGGGTTCTAGATTTTGAATTGTTACACAAGAAAGAAAATAGGATCATAGGAAACAACTGTAACTTTCTTCGAAGTATTATTGTTAATGACACTACTCTCCTTAGCTTCCTCTTTATTCTCTTCGCTCTATTGTTACCCCAGGGTTGAGGCCAGATTCTAAAATTAACCTCAATGTCTTAAATGACTTAAACTTGCTTTTAAGTATATCCATGACCAAAAACTTGAAACTCAACTTCATTATATATACATATAAATATATGCATTAAAAACATTGCATACATAAACATATAAAGACATGCATAGAAATCGCATCTATCTATTTTTAATTATAAAAAATAAAAACCGCTTTAAGAGAAGGCAAACTTTAAGATATGGAAGCCTTGGTACAATAATAATTTGCTTCATTACGATCTAAAGGTTAAGTTAATTACAAATATAACATTTTTCAGTACAAGATTGAGGCTATGTGTAGCTGATCCTCTCCAAACCGTGGGAACCTGCTTGTAAACTATAGAAATAAAATTGTAATCTATTTTGCACCACCAAACTGGTATCCACGTAATCTATTGTTAGATATCTATATTCAATAATTCATGATAAGTTTAAAACAAATAGATGAACGAGAAATAGAACCGTTTTTGGACAGAAGCTTGCTTGATGGCAATGTCCTAAGACAGAAATTTTTCACTCCTTCCTTGTGCTTAGAAGATCTGTGAGTGTCTGTCTTCCCAGGATTCGACTGTCAATAATCCAAATTCTTAGCACTAGAATTTAGACTCTGGCAAACTGAAATTGTTCCCCTCTTTAGTATATGTGCTCTCAAGGATAGAAAAACGAAACTTCAATTCATAAAAAACTCAGATTAAGTATTCAATTTATAGAAAATAGTTTGCCTCTTCAAAAGGACATGTCCTTTGACATTCAAATTCAAATTTTGGTGGCTTTTCGAAAAAATAGTTACATATAACTACTTGGTAGTTATATTCATGAATCAAGGCCCAAGGCCCAATCTTTGATTTATTTAATAATAATAATTTATTTATATATTCAAGCCCAAGAACCACTAGAACCTACTAGCTTTGGTTCTTCTTCAAATCAAAGACTTAAGGCTTTGTATACTTTTAAGCTTGTAGTCCCTTTTTGTTTTAACCAATGTGGGACTAAAGTTTTCTACTCAAAGGGCTGAAAAAGTAAAAAAGTTTTCTATTCAAATATTTATTCTAACATCTATTGTAATATTTTATAATATACTTAACATAATTGAGAGGATCTTTTTATTCTTCTTCTTCTATTTTTTTACTACAGGAAATTACAAGATATAACAATAGTTAAATAAGCATTCTCTTTTACATATGATATTTATAGTTCATTAAAAAGTATTCTATGTATATTAAATATTTATAAAAAGTTTCAAAAGTGTGGCAAAATATCTTGTTAAATACCTGAATTCTATTGATAATTTGATATCCAAATTTCTTGGCTCCAATATCGGATATAAGTATAGAATCAGGAAGGTTTGAGTTTTAGAAGGGCAACCTGCAAGCTTTGGCCATAGTTCAAACCAAGCTTGCTTACCGTTGTAGGCGTGGTTTGTGAATTCCTCTTAGCTAACTTATTCTCATGGCTTGTATGTATATGAAGTTAGCAATTGAATGGGCTTTGCTCTCCACCAAAAATTGAATGCGCTTTGTTTCACATAAGCTAAGCTATTTAGCTTGGTAAGAAAGTGATATGGTTGGTAAACAGAAAGTAAGATCGGGGTCAGCTCTGGGTCCTGAGCGGCCCCAGGTTCTGGACGGTCCCCAGCTTCTGAGCGGCTCCTAGTTCTGGACGGCCCCCAGGTTCTGGACGGCCCCCAGGTTCTGGCCGGCCCCCAGCTTCTGGGCGGCCCCTAGTCCTAAGCGGCCCCCAGGTTCTGAGCGGCCCCAGCTTTTGGGCGGCCCCTAGTCCTAGGCGGCCCCCAGGTTATGAGCGGCCAGGTCCTGGACGGCCCCTAGCCCTAGGCGGCCCCCAGCTTCTGGGCGGCCCCCAGCTTCTGGGCGGCCCAGCTTCTGGGCGGCCCCCAGGTTCTGGGCGGCCTCCAGGTCCTGGATGGCCCCTAGCCCTAGGCGGCCCCCAGGTTCTGGGCGGCCCCCAGTCTGGACGGCCCCTAGTCCTAGGCGGCCCCCAGGTTCTGGGCGGCCCCCAGCTTCTGGGCGGCCTCCAGGTCTTGGACGGCCCCTAGCCCTAGGCGGCCCCAGGTCTGGACGGCCCCCAGCTCCTGGACGACCCCTAGCCCTGGGTGGCCCCCAGGTCCTGGCGGCCTCTAATCTTGGAATCATTCTCGTATCAAAAGCACTAAACGCGAGGAGCCGTCATGTCCTGAACAAAAATCAAGAATCATTAAGCATCATGACGCTTTAAATGACTCGAATAAGACAAACACTGGAGCATTACCATCAATCGAAAAGCTCGAATAAAGAAGATACTGAGCACCTGTTTTAGGGCCAGATAACTCTTCTCTTACTCTGACATTCCCACTAACCCTGACATTCCCTTGGGAAAACCGAGATCATCATCAAGATCCTTAGCTTCCGGGGCAAGTTTCTTAATACCTTTGCTAATAATTATCGATAAATAACCACGTGGCACACTCTCGTCTGGAGCTAACTTTTATCTTACACGTTGACTTTCTAACCGAAAAGAAAAAAAAGAAAAAAAGGCTCGAAAGATATAAGAGAAAGGGGGGGTTCTGGGGGGGGGACTCTCTCTTCCTCCATTAGGAGATCTCATAACAAAGAAAACTGTACTGTTGATTCAGCGTCAACAGATTGGCGCGCCAGGTAGGGGACGAACCTACGACTAACTCTTATTCTACGAATATGAGCTCTAGATTTCCGGAAGAGGATCCCTCTGATTGGTCTGGGGGGCATCTCTTGCCTCCCAACCATGGTCGCAAGACTCTTGGCTCTTCCGAGCCAGTGAAGTCAAACCCTCCGGTTTCTCCCTTGTCACTGTCGGCTTCAGCTATTCCTCAGGACCCACTGGTGATCCTTACCCAGCAAGTTCAAACCCTTATTGGGATGGTTCAGCAGATGCAGGAACAACATTCCAGAGGAGCCCGGCAATGGCTCGAGCCACCTCTATTGCCCAGATCGGCTACTCCTGTCAGCCGACAATCAGCTCGGGGGAGATCCCCTCCGACGAAGCCTCTCCGCCCCTATTTCTCAGGAGGGCTTCACTCTCAAAGTTCCAGGGGTGGTTCGCGCTCTCTCACCCGTTCCCCAGGCAGCCCGCCTGCCGAGCGGCGGCAGGGGAAGGAGCCTTATGCGGAGCACCGCCGGTGGCGTCGTCGGTCCGCATCTTATTCCCCTGAGCCAGCCGAGGGACATATGGCTGATCAGATGGAGAGGCGCCTTGATGAGCAGGATCGAAGGCTGGAGAGCTTAGTCAAAGAATTAACAATCAACCGGGGCAAATTATGATACCCGCCCTCCTCTTACTCGGCGAGTTATGGAGGAACCTATTCCAAGGAGATTCCGGTTCCCCCAACTGGACCCCTATGACGGCACCACTGATCCCCTGATCATCTGGAGAGCTATAAAGCCATTATGCAAGTCCAAGGAGCGACTGATGCCCTTCTGTGCATTGCCTTCCCGGCCACCCTCCGTAAGGTGGCCCGTGTTTGGTACTCTCGTCTGCCTTCGCGTAGTATTGATTCTTTTCGACAACTGTAGAGGTCTTTCTTGGCTCATTTCGACGCTTGTCGGAAGATTCCTCGAGTAGCAGACAGCTTGTTCTCCATGCGCAGCAAGAAGGAGAACCTCTGAAAGACTTTATAATCCGTTTCAAGGTGGCGGCCCTGGAAGTCTATCATCTTGATGATGCGGTGGCCATGCTGGCTTTAAAGCGGGGGCTCTGTCCCTCCTGTTTTACCTATTCTCTGGACAAGAGGCCTCCTTGCTCTTATGCTGACCTCTTGAGTCGCGCGCAGAAGTACATCCGCACCGACGAAGCTGATTCATCAAGGAGAGGTGCGCAGAGAGGACTGGCAAGAGACCCGCTCGCCCAGAGTTGAGCGGGCCTCCTCCCAAGAAGTCCGAACCTTCGCGCTGGCTGACTGACCGCCGCAAAGCTTGGCCCCCAGAGAAGACCATCTTACACCCCTCCTAGTGCCCCGGGCTCATATCCTTATGGAAATTGAAAACGAGCCTTATTTACGGCGTCCACCCCCGTTGAAGAAGGCGCTGCGCGCGACAGGAGCCATTATTGCCGTTCCACAGAGATTACGACCATGACACTGAGAATGTCGAAATTTAAAGCAAGCCATCGAAGAACTCATCCAGAGAGGATACCTTGGGCAGTACATCCAGAAGAAAGAGGCTCCCCCCGTACCAGCTTTGATGGGACCTCCTCCCGCTCAAGCCAGCATCGATAACACCCCGACAGAGCGGATGGTGGGCATGATTTTCCCGTGGAGGAGCATCATCTTCTAAGAGGCCAAGGGGAGGGGGAGAATTAGATGATGTAATCCCTCTTAAGGGAGATATAGCGGGGGGTAGTGTTGTAAAAGATGATAACGTCGTCATTTCAATGACGATCGCTAAACACCCTGTAAAGAGGATCTTAATCGACAGTGGAAGCTCCGCTAATGTGCTTACTTATGATGCATTTCTTCGGATGAATTTATCTCCTGACTCTCTTCGACCTGTAGTCGTCCCTCTAGTCGGTTTCACTGGAGACTCTATACGAGTGGAGGGCGAGATTACCCTACCGGCGATGGCAGGATCGCCCCATGTCAGAGCATGGTAATGCTGGACTTTCTGGTGGTTCGGTTCCCCTGGCCTACAATGCCATTCTCGCCGCCCCGGGTGAATATATTAGATGCAGTTATCTACCAAGCGCCTATTGGTGCAGTTCCCTACCAACCAAGGAGTCGGCGAGATGCATGGAGAGGTAAACTCGGTCAGACCCTGCTATCATCTAGCTCCTAGTCCCAGGTGGTTAGAATTCCCCGGTCGCCGAGTCGTTTGATCCAGAGAAGCTGAGCGGAGGGGAGAGCCAGCGGAGCGTCTGATATCTTGCCCTCTGGGAGGTGATTCCACCAAGACTGTGCAAATTGGTGAACTCCTCCCCCCTGAAGTCCGGGATCAGCTCCTAGCCTTCTTATCGGCGAATGCGGATGTCTTCGCCTGGAAAATGGAATATGGTCGGATTCCCCCGGAGGTGTATTACTCATCAACTTAATATCAACCCAAGTTGCCGCCCTGTCCGCCAGAAGAAAAGGAGTTTCGCCCCTGAGCGGCAGAGGATCATTGACGAAGAGGTGGATAAATTGCTTATGGCCGGTCATATTCGGGAGGCACAATATCCTGATTGGCTAGCCAATGTGGTCATGGTCCGGAAGGCCAGAGGAGGATGGAGGATATGCATCGATTACACCGATCTTAACAAAGCTTGTCCTAAGGACAGTTTTCCGTTGCCGCGGATCGACCAGTTAGTAGATTCAACCTCTGGTTATGAACTTCTTAGCTTCATGGATGCTTTCTCGGGGTACAACCAGATAAAATTGAACCCCTTGGATGAAGAGCATACTTCTTTTATCACTGAGAAGGGCATCTATTGTTATAAAGTAATGCCCTTCGGATTGAAGAATGCGGGAGCTACCTATTAGAGGCTGATGAACAAAGTTTTTAAAGACCAGCTCGGCCGCAACATGGAAGTATATGTAGATGATATTTGAACAAAGAGCACCTGTGCCACTGGCCATGTCGCCGACCTGCAGGATTTTCCACAACCTCCGGCTCCATAGAATAAAGCTCAACCCACAAATGTGTGTTTGGAGTTACTGCAGGGAAATTCTTGGGTTTCCTGGTGACCCGGCGCGGAATTGAGGCAAACCCAGAAAAAATTCAAGCCATTCTTGATATGAGGCGGCCAGCATGTAAGAAAGAGGTACAACAACTCACGGGAGGATAGCAGCATTAAGCCGATTTTTGTCAAGATCGGCGGAGAGGTGTTTACCTTCTTCAAGGTCCTACGTAAAGCGGACGGTTTCGAGTGGACAAAGACTCAACGAGCCTTTGAAGAACTTAAGGAGTTCTTGTCCACACGCCCCTGTTGTCTAAACCGGAGGAGGGAGAAAAGCTCTTCCTCTATCTTGCGGCTTCTTTCGAAGCCGTCAGTTCCGTTTGGTGCGTGTCGACGACCACGCTACTCAGAGACCTGTATATTATACCAGCAAGATACTTCATGGTGCAGAAGAGAGGTATTCCAGGACGGAGAAGGTCATTTTTTTTGTTCATCTCCGCCCGACGACTCAGACCCTACTTTCAGGCTCATCCTATTGTCGTGCTCACTGATCAGCCTCTCAAAGCCATTTTGTCTCGCCCTGATACCTCTGGCCGGTTGGCCAAGTGGGCCATCAAGCTAGGGAATTCGACTTGTCATTTCAGCCCAGAGCATCTTTGAAATCCTAGGTCTTGGCCGACTTCCTAGTGGAGTGCACTTGGTCTGAAGAGCATCAGGAGGAGCTCCCCCGGATTCTTTTAGATGTCGACAAAGAGAATGATAAACGTGGGTCCTCCACGTCGATGGAGCCTCCAACTCCCAGGGGAGCGGGGCTGGTCTTATTCTCGCCAGCCCAGAGGGTGTGGTGCTGGAGTACGCTCTTCGTTTCCTCTTTGAAGCTACTAACAATCAAGCTGAATATGAGGCCTTGTTAGCCGGAATCAAACTAGCACATGGGATGGGAATCAAGCATCTCCGAGCTTTCACTGACTCACAGCTTATTTCTGCCCAGGTGTCTGGGGAGTATGAGGCTCGGGACCCTGTTATGTCCCAGTATCTAAGCAAGGTTAAACTACTAATTCCCTTGTTGGATCACTTCACCATTAGTTACATCCCTAGAGGGGAAAATGCTAGAGCCGACATGTTGGCCCGACTTGCTACATCCGCGGACAGCTCCATGGGCAAAACCTACATTGAGTATCTGGAGACACCCAGCATCGAGGCCGCGGAAGAAGCTTTACCAGTTGCCAAGAAGAAACTTGGATGGACGTTTATATCCGATACTTGAAGGACGACGTCCTCCCAGTTGACCATGAGGAAGCCAGGCTACTCAAGCGGAGGGCCTCCAAGTTTGTACTACTAGATGGCCGACTCTACAAGAGATCCTTTTCCAACCTCTCCTCAAGTGCGTCAGCTCGGCAGACGGATTATATTCTTAGAGATTCATGAAGGCATTTGTGGGAATCATTCGGGAGGCCGATCTCTGGCGCGTAAAGCCCTCCGACAAGGATATTATTGGCTGACTATGCAAGAAGATGCAACTGAACTAGTGAAAAGATGTGGCCAATGTCAACGGTACGCCTTGTATTCAGCGGCAACCGGCTTCTCAGTTGAACCCTCTTTTTGCTCCCTGGCCTTTCGCTCAGTAGGGCATGGACATTCTCGGCCCTTTCCCTCCGGCATCGGGACAGCAAAATTCCTACTTGTCGCCGTCGATTATTTTACTAAGTGGGTCGAAGCCGAAGCACTCGCCAAGATCACTGAAGCCAAGGTCAAAGCCTTTTTCTGGAAAGCCATCATTTGTCGATTCGGCATACCTCATACTCTTGTCACTGACAACGGCCGACAGTTCGACAACGTTGCCTTCAAGACTTTTTGCGCCGACTCGGCATCACGCATCGATTCGCCTCCGTC